>APFE031661835.1:8768-62702 GCA_000404065.3 Pinus taeda | reverse complement strand
CCTTGAGGTACCCAACCACTTGGATGAGACCTTACTACAAGAGCCCCGATGTGGAGTAGCAGGAACTGACAAATTGGGTAGAGACAGATGCGGATGGAGCGGCAAAGAGAGCGACAGTGCAGGGAATCCCAGGACAACGCATAGCTAGTAGGCTGCAGCAATGCGAGAGCCACAAGTGTTTTGCACAGTGCTAGGTGGCACAGAGAGGCGTGCAATGGTACGAGATGCATGGAGATGTTGCAGTAGCGCAGATGTCAGAGAGGGAGCACTTGTTAGCATCAGAGTATGTTCTAGCCCAATAGAGTGGTCAATTGGGAGTGTTTTTTGTTCCAAGTGTTGCTGGAGCAAGTGGATCGGGTAGATGTGTTGCATGCAGAACATTCCAGAGTTACAGGATCGGGTTCAAGAGAAAGCATTTCTTATTGAAAGGGAGTGTTGAAAAATGTGCAACAAGAAATGTTAAATTTAGAATGTGTTAAAAATAGACCTGATAAAAATAACATGTCTAAAAATAGCAATTTGGCTAGTGAGGTCATTGGCCACATTGGTGAGAGGTGAAACTGCTAAAAATAGAAAGTTCTAAAAATAACATTTCTGGGTCCCTTCCTATTTATAGCAGTCCTTAGTCTATCTATAGGAAGTAAAATTAATTTTGGTCTTAACAGCAGTTGGAAATATTAATTAATTAATTCTCCATGAGTTAATTAGTTAAGGAAAAGCAAACTTGAAGTCTTTGTGAGAACATGCAATTATTTCTCCACTAATTGGGGAATGTGTCCTTGATTTCCTCCACTGATTGAGGGAATAAGTATGAGTTCTATAATGAGAGAATCAGTTGACTTAGTTCTAACTAGTCAAGTCCAGTTAGATTATTTTAACAAGTTGTTAAAATAATAAAATATAGTTTGTAATGCTTGCATGCATGTGACAACTATTATTTTATATAACTGATAATTCACTCATGGATAACTGTTGCATGTCAGTTTTGTGAGAGACCCAGTTGAGATCAGATGTGGGATAATGTACTATCAGATGCTTGGATATTTTTAGTAAGTATTCGCTACATGGTGAAGGATCTATTATAGGAGATTGGAGGACTTGTGGCCTATATATTGAGGCCTAGGTAGTCCATGATTTTTATCTTCTGATTGAAGATCATTAGGATCTTCTGATTACAGAGAGAGTAGGATAGCTATTGAGCTGATTCTTTTTCTATGTTGAAGAGGATTTCCACTTGTATGATAATACAGAGATGGGGTTTTAGACTTGTGCTTTCCCTCGGTTATATCTTTTGTGTTATGTGTGTTTGATTATTTCTCTTGTTCAGTTATGCATGTTTCTACTTGATGTTGCTCATGAATTCGATTATGCTTCTGCTTAATGTTTTGTAGAAGTAGAACAAGTATTATGCTTTAGGACATTGCATATATCAGTTTGTTCTGCAGGTGAAATTTATACAAAGAAGATCCTTACAACTAGGTTTTGAGAGTATAATTTGTCAAGATGGCTACCATACCTAGATATCCTTTTGATACTTGGACTTTATGTGATCATTGTGAAATTGGTGTTAATAGGGTGTGGGACCACACGAGGCCAAGCAGACCCAAAACTAGGTA
The DNA here is from genome assembly GCA_000404065.3 of Pinus taeda. NCBI lineage: Eukaryota > Viridiplantae > Streptophyta > Pinopsida > Pinales > Pinaceae > Pinus > Pinus taeda. The sequence goes on along the minus strand of APFE031661835.1, from coordinate 61,086 downwards.
AAAGGTATGGAGTTGATCAACCAAGGAGGGCCTTGACCTAATTATGGAAGAGGAGTAGATCAGTGAACAAATATTCTTGAAATAAAGTGCAATGATCCAAAAGGTCACTAGTAAAGGGAAGCATAGCGCAAGAGACGATCCCTGGGGTAAGGCTTGCAATATCTAGAGATTCCACTGTCATAATTTCGAGAAAATCGAAGGGCCTCTAGAGGACACACCAACATAGTTTTGGGCAAGAAATTGAATTCTTTTGATGGCTAAATCGTGAGAAAAGTGATGCCCTAGGTGATGTATGGAGGCCAGGCCTAGGAAAAGAGGGGAAGGTGAAAACAATAAGCTTTGAAAGTGATCGCCTACGGAGGATTAGTGTCTTTTCCTTTGGGAGAGATGGAGTCAAGGAGAATTTATGGTTTGGAAAGAGTTCACCCAATCAAGGAGGCCTTAAAAAAACTTTGTGTGGCATTAGGGCATGAGAGCAGTTGCTTCAAGGAATTTATACTCCAATTTGCAATAATTGATGACCTGTCAATATGTATTTATAAAAAATTATTTCTATGAACATTCACCCATTCATACATGGCCCATAACATGATGCAACATTATAAAATATCACAAATTCCACTAATTCATATAGAAAAGCAGTGAATGTCATACTTGTATAGCGAAAATCCTAACACCATTCACGTGATAAAGTAAATAACAAGAATAAGCATGAAAAGAGCACTTACATGTGCAAAAGAGTATATCCAATCGTCAACTTATGCCAATAATGAAGCTCCAAGACAAGAGAGAGATATCCAAACATCAAAATTCATCCATAACATCCAAACTCGTCCTCCAAAAGGGATAACAAAAACATCACAAGAGAAAATAACCCAATCCAAGTGATCATGATCAAAATGAATCATCTCACTTCTATTTATACACTCTCTAATAAATTCAATTTAGCTAATTAGGCCTAATTTAGCCCCCAAAATAAAACAATGTGCATAATAACAAAACTTGTGGTGACAAGCTAACCAAATAGCTCAATAATGTAAATATAAACCTCTCAAGAGGGTTGAATGACCAAAAAAGTGAGTTGTTGGGCCTTTGAAGAGATCTAATGAAGTCTAAGGGGTGCCATAATGAAGAAATCGACTCCAAACATTGTGGACAACGGATTGGCCCCTCATTATCCAATCAAGAACCTTTGGTGCTCCCAAGTGGGTGTGGGGGCACAAGGACATCCTCATGGGTATCCAAATGAATCAAATATGCAAGTAGACCATCTGTAAGGGCTAGAGTAATGACATAAGCCCTCCCCCTACAACGGGAGGCATCTTCGAACATCTGCCAAGTTTATGGTCCAACTGTGGAGCTGACAAGGCATGGTGGACTAGGTACCTCATCCTCATCCAAAAGGTGGAACACGAGCAATCAATGAATGTTATTAGGGATCCATGAAGTAATATATGCTATGATGGAGGCCCATGGCTCTCAACACTCACCCTACAAGTGCCAATGTGGCCTTTTGGAGGGAAAGGACACTGTATAAGGAAACCAAGCCATAAATGAAGGCCCACTTGCAATCCTGCATAAGATCCAATGCATCCCCTTGCTTTCCGATACAAAAAATCATTATAATAATCAAGTAATAATGCTTACAAATTATGGGATCAATGGGGCACTTCATGGTGGCATGCCCTTTCATAGTGGGCTTTGGCATGTACAAGTGTCTCCAAGCTCAATAAGGGGTTAACCAAGGACCCTATTAGGTGGTTTCAACCTCTAAGGGGGGGGGGGGATGTCAAGGTGCATGGGTAGCTATAATAAGGAAAGCTCACACCTGGGTATCTGAGTGCAAGAGGGAGAAAATCGTGGTACATGAGTTACCATGACCTTTGTTTTTGTACCCTTCTTCACATGCCTTTTGCCTTTTATTGGTTTTTCTTCATAACTACTCGGGGCTTTGTGGATGGAGATGTTATCCAGGCAATCCCTTCTATAGATAGAAGCGATCTCTCTAGTCTAATGTGTGGGTCTAGTAATAACAGTGACAAAAGAAGCAAACTTCCATAACCTAAATTAGAATGACAAATGAGGAAGGGAGATGGCCTACCTCTCTCCTATGCACTCAACCTTTGATGATGGTCTCGATCCCTTAGCTCCCAGGCTCGCTCCTTGTTATTCCCTATGTCTGAATACTTGCAAGAGAGATCAAAAGACAACAACGAGAGAGATCATAACATATGCATTTCAATGTAAGTTATACAACATATCAAGGAGTATTATACTAAGAAAACTATCATAGACAAGCTTATGGGAAGTAAAACATGCTTTGTATTACTGATTAAATCAAATAAGGAAGCATACAATCGGTGCCTTGATGTTGAACGCTTCCTTCATGATGGTTCCAAATCCAAGCCAAACTTAGCAAGCTCTCCTTTCCTTTCTCACCAAAATGGAAGCATTTAAGCACAATCGAGCAGAAGAATGGAAACCAATAATGACCAACCATTTGGGGATGGAAGGGACTTGATTTATAGGAAGGGAGAGGGAGTTAGGGATCCACAAAAGAGGGAGGGAGGTCCACATCTCAAGGGGAATATCCCTAAAGGTAGGATCAAGGGCTCAAAATGGGAGAGCTCAAACATATCTCGACCCAACAACATCCAACTCGTTGTTCTCAAAGATTATAGTAGGCAAAGATTCTCCTCCACTTTAGGAAAGATTGCCACAAGAAGTTCAGCACAGATTTTCATATCAAAAGCTGCACAGGAAATGTTAGGTCAAGATGCAGCAATAGGCCATTAGCATGGGCCAACTGTAGTGCAAAGCATGTCGGTCCTGAAAATTAGTGTTTCAAGCAAATTTCTCCAAAATTCTCTTAGCGCAGCTCTTCTTCTATTCTTCAGGGATGTTTCTATATGTGTTTCATAGTGATTACACTTCACATTTTTCGTCACTTTGCGACATGGACAACACAAAGTGCGACACTTAGGATATGAGACTGGGAGTGCAACAAAATATTGTGTAATAGATGCCCCCTAGAGCTTGAAGGCAGAACAAAAGGTGATGACTAAAATGATTTACAATTCAAGGAAAGGACCTAGAAAAACACCATCAGGAGACTTGCAAATCAAGCATGATACAATATACATATATGACATCTCTGATACAAACATGCCTAATGATACATCTCTAAATAGGCATATAACAATACACAAATCCACAGCATGGGTGTAGCCATCCAACTAAAAAGGATCATGTGCATGGATCCACGGCATGGACGCAACCATCTAATTAAAAAGGATCATGTCTAATCCACGGCATGAACACAACCTTCCGTATGAAAAGGACCATGTATACAATCATGAATACTCAATAACTCCTTGCAACCTAGATTTTAACAGATGAGATCCAAGGTCTTCATCTCTATCCTGAGCAAATTACTAATCTAACCATGTGAATAGATTTGTTGACGTCAAACATGGTAAAAACCACCTAATTACTGATCAATAATTTAAACCGTTAATAGGCACAAGAGAAACCACTAATAATGATAATGGCCCTCAAGGTACACCAGTACAATCTACAAGTGTGAATATGTGAGCTGAAGTTGAACACTTTCCGAATCATTCGATCGAAGGCCAATGATGTAAGCCTCTCATTGAACACGAAGAACTTGCCATTGAGGCATGCAAGCTCCGAGGTACTGAAAGGGAGTTTCTAGATCATCTTCCTAGATAATGAGTTGAAGTTGACAGGAAGTGATCCGTCGAAGGAGGGCCATAATGTTTCCCACATCATCAACACGAATCATAAGATATCTCAAAATGATAAGAGTGATTAAGGATTGTTGCAAAGACGGTTACATAGGTAGGCTGGATTAGAGGTCACGGTGACAACCAAGGTGATCGAATAAGTGTCATTTCAAGAGGTAGTGAAAGGGAGTTTCTAGATCATCTTCCTAGATAATGAATTGAAGTCGACAGGAAGTGATCCATCGAAGGAGGGCCATAATGCTTCCCACATCATTGAAACGAAACATAGGATATCTCAAAATGATAGGAGTGATTCAAGATTGTTGTAAAAGGGTCACATAGGTATATGAAGTTTGACTTTGCAAATAGGATTTCTCCTGAACATATCGGCAATACGACTCCAGAGTTTAGCAACGTTTGACTCAAAATGGGATTAGAGGTCATGTTGACAACCAGGGTGATCGAATCAGAGGCAAACGGATTTCCCAAACCCAAGAAGACAAGTGGCAAAGAGAGGATATCCCAAACTTGACATGAGAAACAAATAAGTGTCATTTTCAAGAGTGACATGTTGCCTTTACACAAAATACAAGGGATGTTCACTTTCATTTTTCCCCCGCTATTTCTAGAGAGTACCTCTTAATTTTTACACAAGCTTGAAGTGGATACCATATGCTTGTCGTATAAGTTCATCCTTCGGATGAATCCATCCTAGTAATTTTAATGAATCCTAGGAAGGAGAAACTCAATCTTGTCATGTTGACAAGTCATGCGTCATTTAAGTTTTACGAGTCCGACAGAGGGGTAAATCGACATCTTTTTCATGTTTAGAGAGTTTGGAAAAGAGGTAAAAAGGAAACTCTAGAAGTCCCTTTTCATAAACAACCTCTCGAATCTGAAAAGGTAGAAAACAATATTCAAGAGAACCTCTTAGCCATGTGTGAACAAGGTATTCCTTTTTCATACAATAGTCTATCTCAATCCAGAAAAGGGTTAAACTTATACTAAGCATACGTCATTTCATTTACTTTTATGAGTTCGAAAAGGCAAGTGCTTGACAATATTTTCATATTTTTAGAGTCTGAAAAGAGCTGAAAGAGGACTCCACCTGGAGGAATGAGTGGTATAAAAGGACAACAACTAGTTCCGATCACGATAGAACTACTGAGAACTTGTAAAGGTCTAGAGGCTAGTTCATAAGACCACTCATCGCAGATGTTCCTCGGGCAAGGGTAGAACAACCAAGTGAAAACTTATGATCTGCCAAAGAGATGATGACGATGAAAAGGAAAAATCCAAGGCTCATCTAGCAAAAACAAGCTGATAGAAACGACAATCACAAGAGGTAAAATGTGAATGATTTCATTTTTACACAAGCTTGAAACATGGGAAACAATGCTTGAGTATACTTGAAGATGGTTTCATTTTTTCACAAGCTTGAAACATGATAAAAAAACTATGATTGGATTTGGTTCATCCCATGGTTTTTGCCTCAAGAGGCACTCTACAACCAATACATGAGGAAGATGTTGTCACGTAAGATTACATTAAAAAATAAATAAAAAATGTATATGATGTTGTGTGTAATGTTACTTAAAAAATAATAACAACATTACTTTAAAAATCAACGTCGCCCAAAATAAAATACTTCAATTTTCACTTTTATCTAATGCCTATAATATGATATAAATGTGTAACATAATGTAATGTAGACATTTTAACTGGGTGAAAATAAAATAAAAATAACTCGATGAAAAAATAAAAATTACCCATGGTATTGACTCATGGTTTTAGGAATCCATGGTATTGACCCATGGTATGAATATATAATCTATTTCATGGGGGAATTAAAGTAGCCTAGATCCGTCTTAGTTTGAACTTATATATAGATACATAATTAGCTATAGAAAATGATGGTGTTGAACCCATGTAGTGTGTAAAGGTAAACTTTGTGATTGATATGTTCATGTTGTCTGGATATGTTTAGAGGTGGGGGAAATATTAGGAAAAATGTAATTATTACATTTATCTAATATTTTTTCCTACCTCCATACATTTTTCACTAGGTTATATTGGGTAAAATATAATATTATAATAATACATTTTACTGAAAATTATGATGTACATTCGAAACTGCTCATGAAATTTAATAAATCACAAGACTCAAAGCTACTCTACTTCTCTGCGAATAGTAATTCACAATCTATAACACAAATCATAGACATGCAAAATGAAACATCACACTTGGACAAAGATTTATCTAGGAGAAAGCAACTACTCAAAACCCCTTCCTACCTGTATTGCATTAATCAAGGAATAGAAATGAATACATATGCTTGCTCAAGCCTTAGCACAACCTGCAAGTGTATAGTCTATCTCTATGCTTGACTGGATGACTCTGGCTAACTCTTAGCTAATTTTCAAGCCCTCTAAGCTCTTATTTCCTTACATTGTTCCTTGAGTAAATTAGCCCCTATTATTTAGGAATTTCCCTCAATTCGATTGCGTAATTCCTCTAGGATCTTCCTTTGACTACATGCACCACCTGTACACATTGGATTAGTCCACAAATGATAGTACACTACCTTAGAATCTCCATCTCAACTGGGTAACTCGAATTCTTTGCATGCATCAAATATTTTGGGTTGATTGATTATTTAATTGGTTGATCACTGAGTGTGGTTGAAGTTACACTTCCACAACTTGACCTTCCACTAGTTCCTCCAATTGTTAGAACCAGTTTAACTGACTATAACTCAATTTCACTGAATTAGATTGCTACAAATTAGCAATCAATCATATTGAACTGAACTAAATCTTCCCCAAATCGAACTAACTGAGTTAACTGAATGACGATTTGCATGTCACCTCAGTTAACTACATCCAAGATTTCTACTGAAATATAAATTCTAATTTTCTCTAATTTGCCCAAGTCAAAGTCAAACTGAGATTTTCTTGCTACATTTTAAACACTCCCTTTTAGCAAGAAATGGATTATCAACCACCCCTATCATGCACCTATGGAACTTGAACTTCCCTCTTGACAAGGCCTTTGTCAAAATGCCAGCATCTTGTTCCTATATCGAAATGTACTGACACAACATTATCCACCTCTGCACACAATCCTGTAAATAGTGAGACGGGATATCTATATGCTTGGATCGATCGTGAAAAACGAGATTTTTAGAGAGCTTGATGCAACTCTGATTATCACATTAGATCACAGTTGGATCCATCATCTGACCAAACAATCCAACAAGTATCTTTCTCATTCATATCGCCTCACATCCTTCTTGACTTGCAACCATGTACTTTGCTTCCGCTAAGCTAAGTACCACTGATCTTTGCTTCTTTCTATACCAAGAAGCAATTGTGGACCCAACACTGAAAATTCCACCTAATGCACTCTTTTGTTTTGATGGACTCCTTTCCCAATCTGCATCCGTGAAGCCACACAACTTCACTTCCTCTATCTATATGTACCATAGTCCAAACTGGGTAGAGCCTCTGAGGTACCGTAGAACGTGCTTAGCTGCCCTCCAAAATAATTTGGTTGGCCTAAGAATAGCTTGGCTCATATTGTTAACTGCATAACACATATACGGTCGTGTGTTCACAAGATACATTAGTGAATCGACCAACTATCGGTAATATGAGCACCCACTTCCTCACCTGAAGTGGCATCCTCTTTCCTCCAATTGGTCACTAGAGGTGTCTCCATGGGTTTGCAACTATCCATGTGGAACCTTTGAAGTATCTCGTTCGCATACTTGACTTGAGAGACAAACGGTTCCCCATCACCTTGCCATACTTCCAACCCGAGGAAGTAGTACATGAAACCCATGTCCTTGATTTCAAACTCTCTTGCAAGGTCTTCCTTGCAAGATTTGATCAGTTGCTCATCACTGGTTAAAATCAAGCCATCAACATATAAGACAACAATCAACAATTTTACCTCCCATCAAAATATGATAGAGGTTTGCATCTGCTTCACTTTTGGTTAAGCCCAAACTAGTGAGATAATTATCGATCCTGGTGTACCAAGCATGGGGTTCTTGCTTGAGACTGTACAGTGCTCGCTTGATTTTGCACACATGAGACTCTCGATCAAAAGTATCGAAGCCTTCTAGTTGCTCGATATACACCTCCTCCTCAATAAATCCATTCAGGAATGTTGTTTTCACATACATCTAGTGGATCTTCCACCCCATCTATGCAACCAGAGCAAGAATTGATCTGATGGATGAGTACCTTGCTACAGGAGAAAAGGTATCCTCATAGTCAATCCCCTCAACTTGAGAGTACCTTTTGGCCACAAATCCAACCTTGTACTTTTCTATGCTTCCGTCTACTTCATACTTCACCTTGAAGATCCATCTCGACCCCACAACTGATTTATCTACTATTATTAGGACCACTTCCCAAACATTGTTATTTGTAATGGATTTGTATTCCTCTACCATTACATCAACCCATACAGGTTGCTCTATTGCGTCCTCAAAAGAGGATGGCTCGGGCTCTACAAACTTAGTCATTAGAGCCATGTAACCAGTGTGCCAATTTGGTAACCTTCTCTATCTGCTCTGATTTGAAGGAGCACCCACATTCTCCCTCACATCCTGCACAAGGCTCTCAACTACCTTGGTCCTTTTTCTGCCTTCTTTGAATGGTCCTGCTTGAGTGGATGTCTGCACTCTCTACTCCTCAATTTGTGGTTGCTTCATAACTTCTTGAGGCTCCCCTTTGGAGCTAAGAGCTCCTCTTCTGGTGGTATCTAAAGCTCCCTCTCAAGAGAGCACTGCATGGCTTTGTCTTTGTCAAATTTCACATCCCTTCACACAATTGTCATTCTGAGGGATGGTAAGTACACACGGTAGTTGTGGGGAATTTCTGTGTAACCCACAAATACCCCAATTCTATTGTCGGCTTTAGCTTCTTCCTTGATTCTATGGAGACATGGGAGTAAATAGATCCTAAAGTGTGACACATTCAACTTTCTCCCTAAGAAAGCCTCCTCCAATGTGATCATTCTAAGAATCCGATGAGGACTCCAATTCTGAAAATAATATGTTGTGTTTCATGCCTCAGCACACAAATGCAGAGGTAGACCTTGATCATGCAACATTTTCCTTGTTTCTCCCACAATGCTATGGTTCTTCCTCTCAGCTACCCCATTCTGTTGTGGGTTGTGGGGTGTTGTCAACTCTAGTTGAATGCCTTATTTTGCACAATTTTTTTTAAATTCATTCGACACATACTCACCTCCATTATCGCTCCTAAGAGCCTTCACCTTCTTACCCATTTCTTTCTCAACTAGTGCCTTGAATTCTATGAACATGGATAATGTCTCATCCTTCTTCCACATGAAGAAGATCCAACACTTCCTTGAGAAGTCATCAATAAAAATGACAAAATATTTGTGCCTGGCAGTGGAGGTTGTTGAGCAAGGTCCACAGACATCAGAGTGGATTATTTCAAGGACTACATGTGCTTTGTTGTCTCGATCATGGAATGTGGATTTTGTGTACTTCCCTACGGTAAATCTTTTGCATATATCATGCTGCTCAAGAGATGCTTTGGGGAGGCTTGTGGTTATCTATTGCATGATATTCAAAGCACCATGATGCAAATGGCCAAGTCTTCCATGTCACAGTTCATCGGCATCTCAACTTTGCGCCTTCTCTGCCTTTGTGCTCAATGCAACACGATCCTCCACATTTATCTTGTATAAGTTATTCACACAAACCCCGACTTGCTTCACTTGTCCCGTGGCTATGTGTCTTAGGAAAGCCTTTCCTTTTCTAAAAATCACATCATAACCATAGTCTTCCAAAACTGCAACAAAGACAAGATTTTTCTTTAGGCCCGAAACGAACATGACATTCTTGAGCTTGAGAGGGGAGCACAACTCCCTCTGAAAGGTGATTGTACCAATCTCGGTTGCGCTATACCTGTTACCACTCAAACTAGTAGGGGTCCTAGGAGGGGATCATATGGATAATCTACTCAGGAAAGGGCAACAATGGAGTGATAGCCCACCATCACCTTAGCTAGGGATCCTTTCTCTTTATGAACTTTCAATGATGGGAGTGTTAGCGCTTGAAATTTCACCTCAGGCCGAAAAAGGTAAACCTCAAGGCTACATCAAACCATTTCACCTCGTAGCTAGCCCTACGGGGTATGAGAAGGCTCTCTCCGGTCAAACTCAGTGGATTTTTCAATAGGATGAGTTGACCAATTAGAAACAATGATATTAGGCTAGTAAACTGATAAGGAGGGTTCATTTAAAGTTTTTGGGGTTTTTGGTGGCAATTGGAGGGAGCGCAATTTCAGGGTGCGGGGATTGAGCTCAGTTTTTGCAGGTGGGTCTTTGGGGCAAGGTAGGAGTTTGTGCTGATGCCTTTAGCTGAGATGGATGATCAAGGAGAAAAGAAGAGAGGCTAAAGAGGGCAAACAATGAATTTGAATCCTCTCTAGACAGTGGAAAACATAAATATTAAACAAAATTGAAAACTGAGCATGGCATGCCTAATGGGATGCAAAACTGATGCTGATGAGACACCTACCTATGAATATGCAAAGAGCTTTTGATCACCGATGGAGGGCTCAAGACCGACACTAACACATGGATCGAAGAATCAAAGGAAGGGTGTATATATGTGTATGAACCATTGATATAGATGATAGTGATTGCGATAGAGGTTTTAACCTCAGAATCTATGTGAAACCGTAAGGAAGGTCGAGAAAGAGTATGTATGCGGCATTTCCTTTGGAAAGGGTTATAAAGTCCTGAAGAGAAGGTTTGAGACAACTTTTAATAAAAGAGTATAAAGAAGGCTTATAAGGGTTCATACAAACCCGATAGAGGTTTCAGGCGAGGTGATTGAAGTTCCTATGCAAAGGAACTTATAAGAGAGCCACTTGACCATTGATGGTCTGTAGATTTGACTCCTTCATTGAGTTAAAATTCTTGGGATAGGTGTAGATGCATTATTGTGTAAAATGCATAATGTGGGTATGTGTGGGTGGTTTACCCTACACATTAGTGGTATCAGAGTAAAATTCAGGTCAAAGCATAATTACTATCAGAGCAGAAATAAAGTGTGGAAGATTTCTACGAAAAGGAATTTGCACATAGGAAAAGGTAATGTGCTGAATGATAAAGACTACAATGGGAGATTATAGCAGTTCTAGTAGAGGCTTGGAGTAAGCAGGAATAGAGGATTCCTTGAAGGAAAGAGAAAGCAAGATTGCTTAGTGCAAGTTCTGAAGGAAAGAAGAACTTGGAAACAAAACATAGGACAATCCATTCAAGGGACAGCTAGAATGGTGAAACAAGATCATGCTGATATCTTGGAAGTGAGGTAATGTGTTCTATCTTAAATTAGGAATGTGTGGTTTTTATAGTAATGCACAACAAGAGAAGATGTGAGAAGAACATGTGTGTTCTTAAAGGCAGAGTAATGAGATTACTTTAAAAGAGAAGTGGCAGTGAACCTGAAGAATCCAACAAGAGATTGGACAGAGAGGATAGCTGAAGTGTGTGTTCTCAAGAGAAAGTGAGAGATTGTAGAAGCCTAGAAGGAGCAAAGATGTTGCTCAAGAAGAGGTTCCAGATAGAGGACCCGTGCTTACCAAAAGACTGAATGAGGAGTGCTTAGTGAGGTAAGATTACAGCCAAGAGGACTAGATATTGCAAAGGCTTGTTGCAAAAGAGCTCATGAAGAAAGAAGAGAAGAAGATGACTACTGATAGTCATAACAGAGATTCAAATAGAAGCCACAATAGAAGATATGAGAAGAAGGATTCAAAGGGAAATGGAAAGAAGATGAGTCTAGAGGAAATCGACAAAGAGGTTGCTGAATTAAAAGAATGACTCAATGCATTAAGGAAAATGCTTGAGGAAAGCCAGAGACTAGGTTGGGTCTTGAGGAAGAAGCCAGTAGAATGACATGAGATGCAGAGAAGGTTGCAGCAAAGGAAAGTGAAGTGGTTGAAGGGAAAACTCAAGGAAGTTGAGTTAGAAATGGAAGAATCCATTTGTGAACTAGGACAAGGATAATTTCTGGGAGATAGTAAAGATGAAGACTTGAAGACTGAAACTTCAAGTAAGGCCAAAGGGTCACATGGTTTTAAATCTGACAATTTGTGTATGTTTGCAAGTGAAGGATAATTGCCTCATATTGTCATGAAGAAGGAAAAAGACCAGCAAAATCAAAATTCTGTTCTGAAAGAATATGAGGTAGATAGATCTCATATACAACTAGCAGAAGATGTTAAGCAACTAAGTGAAGGGCTTGAGGAGATTGAAGAAGAGACCATCGAAGAATTTCTGAATCATATGAATGATTTAGAATAGAAAGGAGATATGGTGGTTGAACCATCAAGTGAGACCATAGATTCTTATATTTTTAAAACTGATAGTTTGTATATGATCGCAGATATTGCAGGAGAAAAACTACCATTTGAAGATATCTTCAAAGGAGATAAACAACAAGGGACTGAAGGCAAACTTTAGGAAGAGACTATTTAGCTGAAAACATAGTAAAGGATCATCAAATCACTATGATGATAGGCACAGTAGAGATAGCCATGGAAACTATTGAGATAGACAGTAGGGAAGAAGGACATCTACTTAAGGATGTTAAGAAGGAGGAACCTTATGCAAAGGATTTAACCTTAGGAAAAGGAAAACTAACAAAGCAGTGTTTTGAAGAGGATAGACAATCCCTTGAAGATATCGAAATTCTGGAGAAGTACTCTAGGAGAACAAAGTATGATGGAGTAGACCTCTTGAATGAGGGAAGTAGTGATTTCCTACAGCAGAAAGACCTTGAGATTACAAGGATCAAAGGAAGACATTTTTTTAATACTATAACACAGCATGTAAAGGATGAATATGGAAGAAGAGAGCATTGTGATGAAGTGCTTGCTAAGTGTGAAGAAGAGATTAAATTGTTGCAGAAACTGATGAGAGAACCTGATGGTAGAACAGAAGCTGCAGTTACAGTTTCTAAAGAAGAAGATGTGTCTCAAGTAGGCATGGAGACATGAAGATGTAATAATTTATTTGCAGGTTCATTAAACAGCATGAATGAGTATGGGTATGTGATCAAAGAGATTGAGCAGAGATTGTTTGAAAATGGTAAAGAGGTGGTAGGAATCAAACAATTTCAAAGTAAAGATAACCAATAGTAGGCTAAAGGAGGACGAGTTCACTACAGTGGATAAGAGCAGGAAGGCATCATTAGAATAGATGGTGTCGAAGAGAGACTAATGGATAGTCTCATGAATTCTACTAAGAATTCAAATCAACATACTGATATGCTGATAGAGGAAGAGGAAATAGAGCAACAAACTGAAATGTTGCCAAAAAATTAAGAGTCACCAAGGCCTCATGTTTTTAATTTTAACAAGTGTTTTGTGAATACGGGCTTTGTTGCAATTGCCGGAGGGGATTTGGCACAGGTGAGAAACCAAGTAAAGATGAAAGAAGAAGACTTCATGGAAGAATTAAATCCATGGAACAAAGATGTTAAATTGTTGGAGAAAATGCTAAATAGACAAGATTCAATCATGAAAGAGGGTAAGGATGATAGCCTATAGGGAGGCAGCAAAAATGGCAGCAAGTAAAGCAAGAGCAAGTAAACCAAAGATTGAAGCAAGTAAAAGAAAACTCAGCATAGAAGACAACAACAGTAACTTGAAACAAAGAGAAGAAGATAGAAGTAAGAAGTAGAAGATGGATCAGCCCAAAGATATGTTGGACATAGAAATTGAAGAAATATGGTAGCGGATGATGAAGCACTTCAAATGGAGGAAAATGGTAATACCAATAAGCAAGATCAATAAGAAGTTGAACCTGATTGATAGGAAGAAGAAAATGGAGCAAAAGACAGCAGAAGTGCAGCAACAACAAAGGAATAAAGCATCTAGACAGTTATAGAACAAATTGCGGGATCGAGGAAGACCAAACCCAAAAGACACATGATCAGGAGATCATGAATATTTTCTACTTTGGGAGTCTGATGCATGAGAATTCAACCCAAGGAAAATCATTGTAAATAGTAGACATAGGGGGTCATGCATTTTAGGAAATAGTTTTCCTAAGTATCAAGTTAAGGAAACATTTAGGCCTTTAAGTGTGATTTAATTAGATAATGGGAGAATATGTAAATGATCTCAAAAATAAATAAATGAGAACATGAGTGGTAAAAGTCAAATCCAACTCTTAAACAATTCCATGATTCTAGGAGAAAGAGAGAGCTTTTAGGCATTAAATGAGAAGCTGATAAGAAGACTTTTCTGTTCCAAAACAGAAGAAAAGATGGAATGGATAAAGTCTCAATGAGACTTATCTGCCACATATGTATGCATGCAGAGAGCTTTATGGCTTTTTTTAGAGGGGTGATCAGATCCTCTAATGATCTAATCCAATGCATTCTTATAAATAAGTGAACTTCTGCATTCAATAGGAGGAGGCCACTAATAGTAGAATCAGGCCTATGTGTGTATGTGAGTGAGAGTGAGGAGTCTCGAATGTAATCTTGATTTTACATTAATATATGCAAAGTTTTCTTGACTATGTCAGAATGTACGGAATGCATGTTTTAAGTGTTGATTAATTATTGTTTGAACTCATAGGTTATGTAATCAATTGCAGGCAGAGTTCTAAAGTATGCAAAGGCGTAATATGATTCAGAAGAATCGAGAGGATCATTGATTCCAATTGGAGCAGCAGAGCAAAGCTCTGGAGAGACAACAAGCTAAGAGTTTGAAGACTTAAGCTCAAAATCAGAGTGGTACAGTAGAAGCAATGATGGATTAAAACCTTCAGAAGAACCAAAGCACAGAAAGAACTGGAGAAAACACGAAGAGATTCCAAGTAAAAGGAATTGCACATAAGTGTAAGTGATGCACAGTACCCATTAGATCTCGTAGATCTATGGCTGAGATCAAATCACAGTGGCAGGAGTCCCTTGTAAGTTATCGGAATGTGCCTTGGAAGTTTACACAGAGAAAATAGCGATTAATCGTGGACCGTTGGATCGTGGCCAAATCAACGGTCACAATTAACTTGCATATCGGCGATCGAAGGCGCCATGGGTCAGTGTTTATGAATGTTGTGATATCGTCGATAATGATATATAGGTGATCGGCATCAGGGCTTATCAGCGATCGGGCGTTGGGGCTTCAGATATCGGAGAGTGATAAAGACACGAACCAGAGGAGGTTATAGTGGTGCATTTATAATCCTTGAGCTCTGTTATATGTGTTTTAGAGCAGTTTCCTTATGTATTGGTGCAAAGTGTGACTTTTTTGGTTGAAAGTTTTGGCTAGTTCTGCGATTTTTTCAAAGTTTTAATGAATATATAATTTTTTTTTAAATATATAAAAAAAAATTAAAAATAAGTTTAAACAAAATGGGAGGGCTAGAGATGGAAGTTATTGGGTTAGAGATGGAAGTATTGTTTCCAGGAATTAAACTATTTTAGAAGCATTGTCAAATTTGTTAAGTTTCACTTAGTTCTAATAATAAGATTGTATTTGAAAGATAATTTTCTATTTAACATTAAATTTTTGAAAAATAAACAAATAAATCTATAAATTTTAATATAAATATGATGTTTATATCTATATAATATGTGGAAATATTAAAATGATAAGATTTTAGGTTTAAGGTTTTTGTAATTTATATTGTAGATAAATGTTTTTTTTGGATTAATCATATTATTAGGATTTGGTTTAAGTTGTGAATCAAGTAACATAGCGAATAATCACCAAATGATAACTATGAGCAATGATGCTTCCATGCTATTTATTCTTGAAGATTCACTGATTTTTTCACATTATCAAGAAAATAAATCACATTTTAATGATGTGATTATTCTAAAAAACATTTATCTATATTAAAAATTATTTAAATTTTATAATTTTTTTAAATTAATTTATTGTTTATTAAAAAGCATTGAATTATTTAATATTGATAATTTAAAAAATGAAAAAATTATTATATTGTAAAGAGTATTTTGAAAATATTCTTATGACCCTTAGAAAATAAATTTATTACATCGACCCCCGATAGGATAAAGAAATATTACACGTTAATGTACTTGGAAATATCTAACCATCGTAGATAAAACAAGTAATTATTTATATTTAAAATAGCTTTGATCATGATATTTAAACATTTTGAAGGCTCTACTTATAATTGAATTAAAAAAAAAAATATTAATATTCATTTTAAATTATTATATTTTTATATATATAAATTAGCCATCACTAAATTATAATTAAATTAAAAAAATATTAATATTATTTAAATAATTATATTTTTAATATATATGAATTAGTAACTATTTTAAATGTTAAAGGTATATTAAAGAAAATGAAAATTTAGAGTGATTATTTACCAAAATAAACCACTAAATATAAAAACATCTATTTATATTTATAATAGACTAAATATTATATAAAGATCAATCTTTGTCGAGGTCCTAGAGCCCAACCTAAGAGATTTCATTAGTCTAGTTGACACTACTTCGCTTGGAAATATTAATCCTAACCACTGCCTTAAACAAACTGACAAACACCATGCTTGCCCAGTCAACTATTGCAGGGTTGTGGTTTTGTTTGCAAGCGGAAGGGTTGTGGTTTTGTTTGCAAGCGGAAGGACTAAAGTCTAAGCAGAAGTATATCGCTCACCATTCCACAACACATCAGAGAGTAAATATGTATGGGCAAGCATTCACTCTACCACTGTTACCTACACTCATCTTTGACCTTTTTGTAACAAATCACAGAGTTTAAGGTAACTTAATGAATTTTGGTAAATACCTATGGGTAAGCATTCACTCTACCACTATTATCTACACTCCATAACACTTGCAAGTTCTGAAAACCACTGTGTTTTACTATGTGTTACTCCGTGATGTGTAAATCGTTGTAAACCTTGTTTTTTACTTGGTGAATGAGCAGATGAATGTATTTTCATGAATTATAACTTAATCCAAAGTCTTATTTAGTTGCTCCAAGCTTTTACTCTGTTTTACTATGTTTTGTTGTGCTTTAAATTTTTGTTTTAATTAAGCCTATGTCAAGTTACGATTTCCTTCCGGCAACTGAAGATTTCACTTGCCACAAATATTTCTAAGCTAGAGTCCTCTCCTCGCTAGAGTCCTCTCCTCTGCCCCTATGAAATTTTTTCTAACATGGTATCAGAGTGGGTTAAAACATAAGTGCAGCAAATTGTGTATTTTCCTTTGCAGCATATTTACCACGTAGAAAGTTTTCTTTTCACTTAGAAATGGAAACATCAAGCACAAACTTGACTAATCCTCCTCAGTTTAATGGAAAAAATTATGATTATTGGGCTATTACAATGAAGGCCATGTTTTCTTCTCAAGACATTTGGTATTTGGTGGAGAATGGTTTTGAAGAACCAGTAGATACAACAACATACAATGCCTTGTCTCAAGCAGAAATGGATTTGTTGAGGGACAACAGGAAGAAAGATGCAAAACCCCTCTTTCAAAATTTTCAAGCATTTCATGTAAGTATTTTTCCAAGGGTTGCAGTATCAACGAAGTCCAAGGAAGCATGGGACACCCTCCATACAGCCTATCAAGGCATGGCAAAAGTCAAGACAACAAAACTACAAATGTTAAGGAGAGACTTTGAGGCACTTTGTATGAAAGAGTCTGACAGTGTAGAGTCATTTTTTACATATGTAATTGGGCGAGTTACTCAAGTCAGGTCTTATGGTGAGATACTTGAGGAAAGGAGAATACTTGAAATTTTTTTGAGAAGATTGCCAGCAAGGTTTGATGCCATTGTTGTGGCCATAGAAGAGACAAAGGATCTCTCACAATTCTCATTAGATGAGCTTCATGCACCACTGATCTCTCATGAACATAGATTGAATAGAGAAATGAGATCCTCATTGGAGGATGCCTTCAAGACACAAGTTTCATTTGGTCAAGGTAGAGGCAAAGGAAGATCATATGCTAGAGGAAGAGGAAAAAGCCCATATAGAGGTGGAAGAAGCAGCCCTTCAAGCTCATGTGGAAGGGGGAGCAATCAAAATCCAAGTCACTACCCAAGCCAAAATCAAGCATAAGGTCATAGGTATGACAAATCTCAAGTTCAATGTCATTACTATAATAACTATGGTCATTGTGCAAATGAATCTAGAAAGAAGAAATATGACATTAGTAACAAACCAAGTGTAAATTTCACAAAAGAAAAATAGAACCATGAGAGCATTTTCTTAGCTTGTAGTGTAGCACATGAAAATCAAAGTGATATATGGTATCTAGATTCAGTGTGTAGCAACCACATCTCAAGGAACATAGAAATGTTTTCCAATCTAGATGAAAGTGTGAAATCTGAAGTAACATTAGGGACTGACAGCAAAGTCTCTGTCATGGGAAAAGAGTTAATATCCTAACGAAAAAGGGGGAGAAGAAGTACATATGGGATATTTACTTTGTCCTTGGTTTGAAGCATAACCTAATCAGCATTGGACAACTCGTGCAAAAGGGCTACAATGTCTTTTTCAAAAATGATGTCTGCACAATTTTCGATACGCCTCCAAGCAGACAGCTACTTGCAAAGGTTCAGATGACAAACAATAGAATGTTTCCTCGAAAAATAAGATCAGATTTGAAGGAAGAAGGTGCACAAGCACAACTATCAATGAACTCACAAGAAGATGGAAGGAAAGATGCAACTATCACACCAGTGAACTATCAAGCAGAGGTCAATGACGAAAATTGGTTATGGCATTTGAGATTTGTACATCTCAACTTTGAAGGTTTGAATTTGCTACATAGGAAAGGCATGGTGAAGGGATTGCCACTCATAGAAAATCTACACAACCTACGTGAAGGATGTATCTTGGGCAAACAACATAGAGAGACATTTCCAATAGGAAAGTTAAAAAGGGGGAAGGAACCTTCGAAGATTGTCCACTCAGATTTATGTGGACCAATGCAAACACCAACAATTAGTGGGAGCCATTATTTATTCACCTTCATAGATGACTACTCATGGAAGACATGGGTCTATCTCCTAAAATAGAAAAGTGTAGTGTTTGAGCAGTTCGATTGATACAAAGTTTTTGTTGAGAAGAAATGTGGACACTACATCAAAGTCTTGAGGACTGACAAAGGTGGCAGATATATCTCAAATGGTTTCCTTCAATTTTGCAGGGAGCATGGACTTCAAAAGTAGTTTACAACAAGGTATACACCTCAGTAAAATGGTGTCGTGGAAAGGAATAATAGGACCATTATGGAAATGACGAGTATGTTGAAGGAAAATAATTTTCCAAATGATTATTAGGTTGAAGTTTTCACTTTTGCAGCTTATATCATTAATAGGTGTCCAACCAAACGTGTCAGGGATGTGGTTCCTGAAGAGGCATGGAGTGGAAGAAATCATTGTACCACTCACATGAGAGTATTTGGATGTGTGGCTTATGCACATGTCCAGGATGTGTTGAGGAAGAAGTTGGATAGCAAGAAGAAGAAACACATATTTTTGGATATAGTGATGAATCCAAGGCTTATCAACCAAGAAGGTCATAATCAGCAGAGATGTGCAGGTCGTAGAAGAGGAAGCATGGGATGGAAGTTTAGAGAAGACAGTCAATGTCAAAGCATATATACCACATGAGGACAAAGAGGAATTAACAGCAACAAGTAATTCCTTAGCAGTGACTCCCTCTACTCTTATTCAACCGCAACAAAGCAGGAAGCAAGTAACACCGCCAACAAATAATAGGACAATGTCACAAAGTCAAGAAAGTGCTTCTCCAAGCATGCCACAAAGCACAACACCAAGTGACATGTCAAGCACATCTTTAGCAAGCACAAAAGGACCAAAATTCATAAATTTAAATGAATTTTATGAGCAAGATGAAGTTGATAGTAGCACTAGTTTGAATTCCTTTTGCATTATTTTGTCACATAGATGACCTAATCCATTTTGAAGATGCAGTCAAAGAAGAAAAATGGGTTGCAACATTGGACGAAGAAGTAGAAGCAATAGAAAAGAATGACACATGGGAATTAGCGAACCTTTCACAAGGAAAGGAAGTCGTTGGAGCGAAGTGGGTCTATATGACCAAGTGAAACATTGAGGGAAAGATTGAAAGGCACAAAGTGAGGCTAGTTGTCAAAGGATACAAGCACCATCATGGAAGAGATTATGCAGAGATGTTTGCGCCAGTCGCGAGGATGGAGACAATGTGTACAATTGTTGTGATTTTCATGCAACATAAATGGAAAGTGTATCAAATAGATGTAAAATCAACATTCTTGAATGAAGTGCTAAAAGAGGAAGTGTATGTTGTGCAACTATTAGGTTATGAGGTAGAAGGCCAAGAAGACAAAGTGTATCGGTTGAGGAAATCTCTTTATGTGCTGAAGCAAGCACAACATGTATGGTACAATAGGATAGATGCTTACTTGTTGGAAAATGGTTTCAAAAGATGTGATAGTGAGCCTACTCTCTACATCAAAGAGAGCGATGCTAAGATACTTATTGTTCTCTTATATGTAGATGATTTTATTTTTAAAAGAAGTGATGATTTCCCCATCACTAACTTCAAAGCAGTCATTAAGAGTGAATTTGAAATGACTTACTTGGGGTTGTTAATATATTTTTTGGGCATAGAAGTGAATAAAACAAAAAATGGCATTTTTATTTCTCAAGCAAAGTATGTAACACACATCTTAGAAAGGTTTAATATGCAGAACAACAAGCTTGAACCAACTCCAATTGTCATGGGGTTTAAGTTCAACAAGGACGATTGCAGTAGCAATGTCAACCCAACATTATACAAAAGCATGATAGGCATCTTGATGTATGTCACCACAACTAGGCTGGATATAATGTATGCAATGAGTTTGGTGTCAAGGTTCATGGAGACACCCAAGGAAACACATTGGAAGGCAGTGAAAAGGATTCTAAGGTATGTCAATGGGCAAAAATAGTATGGTATTTAGTACTTCGATAGATGATTTCAGGATGGTTGGTTACAATGATAATGATTGGGCAGGAAGTATCAACGATAGAAAGAGCACATCAGGATATGTTTTTCATTTGGGTTTTAGAGCCATTTCATGGGCCTCTAAGAAGCAACTGATAGTTTCATTATCAACAGCAGAAGCTGAATATGTCGCTACAATAGCAGCAGTGTGTTAAGCAGTTTGGATAAGAAGGATGTTGAGGGATCTTTGCCACGACCAAGAGGGAACAACAACTATTATTTGTGACAACACCTTTGCAATTGCATCGCCAAAGAATTTTGTTTTTCACAAGAGGACCAAGCGCATTGATGTTAAATATCATTTTATTAGAGAGTTGATTAACAATGATGAAATTATGTTGCAACACTATAGGTCACAAGAATAATTTGCTGATATTTTCACAAAGCCATTGGCACGTGAAAGTTTTGTTTATCTTAGAGACTGTTTAGAAATCATCAATGGCAGAATTTGTGATTAAGTGGGACTGTTTGAAATATTAATCCCAACCACTATCTTAAAAAAACTGATAAACATCATTCCTTCCTAGTCAACTATTGCAGGGTCGCGATTTTGTTTGTAAGCAAAAGGACTAAAGTCTGAGCAGAATTACATTGCTGACCATTCTACAATATATCAAAGCATTTGAGGAACTTAATGAATTTTGGTAAATACGTATGGGCAAGCATTCACTCTGTGACTATTATCTACACTCCACAACACCTATAAGTACTGAAAACCATTTATTATGTAAGATCATCCATATTATGTATTAATGTTTTTCTTTGTCATGAACTAATGAGTCAAAATGTATGTTTTGGATAAATATGGATGTAAAATTCATTTGCATGGTTGAGAGAGAGGGAGTATTAATGAGTCAAAATGTACGTTTTGGATAAATATGGATGTAAAATTCATTTGCAAGGTTAAGCAAGAGAGAGGGTGAAAAGTATGAGAGGTAAAGAAAAACATCGTGGAGCAAATTTTGGTGGGTGCATGAAACAATGTGTTTTACTGTGTGTTACTCCACAACCCCTGGTGAAGTCTAAATTGCTATAAACCTTTTTTTTTTACTTGATAAATCAGTCGTGGTCTCATATGAATGTATTTTCATGAATTAGAACTTAATCCAAAGTCTTATTTAGTTGCTCCAAGATTTTAGTATGTTTTAGTCTGTTTTGTTGTGTGTTAAATTTCTATTTCAATTAAGCCTATGTCCAGTTGTGATTTCCTTACTGCAACTGAAGATTTTACTTTCTGCAACTGTGTTACTTTGCAACCCCTAGTCAAGTGTAAATTGCCATAAACCTTCTCTTTTACTTGATGAATGAGCCGCAGTATCATATGAATGTACTTTCATGAATTAGAACTTAATCCAAAGTCTTATTTATTTGGCAACTGAAGATTTTACTTTCCGTAACTGTGTTTCTTTGCAACCCCTAGTCAAGTGTAAATTTCCATAAACCTTCTCTTTTACTTGGTGAATGAGCCGCAACCTCATATGAATGTACTTTCATGAATTAGAACTTAATCCAAAGTCTTATTTAGTTGCTCCAATCTTTTACTCTATTTTACTTTCTTTTGTTGTGTGTTAAATTTATGTTTTAATTAAGCCTATGTCCAATTGCAATTTCCTTGTCACAACTAAAGATTTGACATGCCCCAATTGTTTATGAGATAGTCTCCTCTACTATGCTCCTGTTAAAATTTTCTAACAACTTCAAGAATGAGGCTAATCTTCTTGTTACAATAAAAACACAAAAGTTTTTCGATTACAGAAAGAAACATTCTATGTCTATGGTTGCTTACTTGATGATGGGAATTTGCCATTACAACATTTGTTTATCCCTAGAGGAAGATGATTGATGGAAAAGTACACAAGTAATTTTTGTAATACACAAAATATTGCTAAACAGTAATGATTTCAAAAAAATATGTACATTATGTACATGAAATAATAAACCTTAAAAAAATGTATTAATTACGGGGAAATGAAATTCTAAATGAAAATATGGGAAAAGATTCTCAATCAATATCAATTGCCATCCACTATCTAATATTGTTATCTTTTCAAGTATGATGGAGGGATATAAAAAAAGTATTCTTCGTCATGTGGCTAATATTATGATATTGTTATGATATTTATTAGTATTTTGATTAAATGAGGGGCATAAGGGAACTTCAACACACACTATCTAACTTCCAAAGCCTCTTTAACCATGTACAACCTTCCAAGTGTTAAGGTGGTAAGGTGTGCTTCAAGAGGAATTCTCCAATGTCCATGTCATCATCCAAGTGAACATTATACCTCCAAAAGATATACAAGTGTATGCCTCCTCCACAAGTCATACAAATAATGTTTGAAGTGTATACCAATGTGGATAACAAGATTTTCTAGAGGGAACATTCTTCAAAGTATGGTCAAGGACCATCCTTAAAGATGCCTCTTGAATTTGTCATAAAAATTCCACAAGTTGGCCCTTAATTTCAAATCATGATTTAGATCAAGAGAGGTTTGGCTCAGTAATAATGAGCATGTTTTCTCACCAATTTTTTTCCATTTTCCAACACACTCTCGCTATATATCACCCTTTTCATCAATAATATGATTTATAGTAGGAGTGATTGTTCAAGGTAATTTAGAAACTTTCAAACTTCGAACTCTGATATGTCTATCTCAACCATTACTAGATCAATACATTTTGATAGAAATGGAAACCTCTTCCAAAGTGGAGCCAATTTCTTGTGATGTCAAATCCAATGCACATAAAACTCCCAACATGCATTTTTATTAGAATAAATGGCCATTTCTTGTAGAGTATTCACAACAACAACTTTTACAGTATCAACATTCCTCTTAGGGAAGGGCTCATATCTCCTATACTATTATAATGTGATATGAAAATATTCTTTTAATTTTGATGGTATATGTTCGACTTCTATTGCCTCCTAAATATATTTCCTATCTTCTTTCACCTGAGCAAGGATGAGGCCATTCAAGATTAGTGACCTAGCCAACCAGAAACAACACGATTTTTTCTGAAAAAGTTCAAACGTTATATGTACTTGAACTCTGCACTAGGTGCTCTATTTAGCTACATTAATTCCCTTCACCATGTACATAGATGCATAACTCAGGAGCATTCTTCGATAAGACTAATATGTTGGTATAGAGACATACAGTTGTCTACGTTCGTTTCCTAAATACTATGTAAAACCATATCAACTATAACATCTCCTCCAACATAAGTTTTCATGTTAATAGGGCTTTAAGTGCTTGAAAATGTTTAGTGCCATATTCTATCACTCTACCATGTTCTGCAATATGTGGAAAGAGATTTCTATCAACAATGAGAAACACATAAGACACGATGTCTCTACATTTCAAAACATCAATTAATAGCATCTAAAAATACAATCTTTAGAGAACTTGTACTTGGATGAAAGCCCTACATTATTACACTTTTAAAACATAATCCCAATTATCTTTATGGTTGCTTGAATGATTGAGAAGTTGGTCTTCCAATAAAATTTTACACTCTAATATATCTATCTTCATTACATTGTGAAACACATGATACCAAATGTATCTATTGTATAGTGTCAATGCAAATCACTTTTTTGTGATTATCGTAATTTCAAGAAGGTTATATAGTGTTTGGTCTTGCTTTATACTAGCACAGAACAATTTGATGCCCTTCAGGATAAGTACAACGATCATGATTGGATAATTAATGCATTTGATAATTTTGACATCCAAAATCAGGGCCTTTTCGTTAAGGGAGTTGGTGAATTCTATGAGCATGACCTACATAGGATTGTTCGCTCGACAACCATGGAAGTAGATAAGGAAGAGTAGGGCAAGGACAAATCCATTGGTGTCGAGCGTACGGTAATTGGGTAGTATTAATGGGTCCAAGTCACGTGATTCTAAAGTGTGACATAATAATAAAATAATTGAATGGAGGAAAATGAAAATGGAAGGATTTGATTCACTAAATGTGTCCAACCCAAACCCATAGAAGAATATCTTCAATATAATTATTAAACTTGTTTTTTAATAAATAAAAATAATATATTACATTAATTTTATTTAAAATAATTTCATCAAATATGTTAAATTTGTTATTGATAATTTTTATTAAATGATTAAAAATAATCATATAATTGTTTTGTACCTATTAATTGAAAAGTATAACATTTTTTTTTCAAAAAATCGATGGGGGGTTGTTGTGGATTTGAAAGAGAAATAGGTGGAAACAAGTGTTCATCTACCATTATATATCCTACACAAAGAAAAAGGAGAAGAGGTCCTACACAAAGAAAAAGAGGAAAATGAGATCACTTTGATAGACATTAGAGAATAGATTTTATATAAAATGGATATCATTGTTTTAAAATGAAACTTTATTTTGTAAGGAAATCTTATGTCTCCAAAGCATACTCAATTTATTACTAAGCAACTTATAATACTTTTAGAGTTTTATATTCTTTTAATAAAAGGTTATAATGCATTTTAGATTCTCCATGCTTTTAATAGGAATATTTAATATTAGAAAGGTTTAAAATAAATTTGGGTAGCTTCACAATAAGTTTAAAAAATCTATTTTATATTTACTTTTTTTCTTTATCATTTTATAAATAGAAATAACAAAAACATAAATTATTTATTGATTTCCAATTTATTAATTTCCAATTCACCATGCTAGAAACCATTTGCAATTTATTACCCTTAATGCTCAACCTTCATTGAAATATTTATTGTACTACAAAACTACAAGGTACATGACACACCTACTTCACACATTCCTAAATTCCTCACTTCAAAAATACCTTTCAATAGTCTCAGAGATAATGCATAAAATTATAAGCCAACTATTAGGAGCCATGATACCCGTAGACTTACATCACCGCTTGAATTTACTTATGTTCACTAATTCTATCAATGCATCTACAACATTATGCTAAGTGTAAACATGTTTCCATCCTCTACCATGTCTCAAATGAAATCAGAGTGAATCTTGATATATTTTCTATACATGAAATAATGGGTTGTTGGCTAAATAAATTGAATTATTACTATCACATTGAATTGTAAAGGGTTTTTTTACTTGGCCTAACATCTATAAAAACAATTTCATAAGCCAAATGAGATACTTACACGTATGATTACTTTCATATACTCTTCCTTTTGAGTGGGAAAGATGACCACATCCTATCACTCTCTCATCTAACTCACTACATCAACAAATAGTTAAAATACAAATTTATTGGTACATAACCTCCTATTTACAACTCTTTCTTAGTTATTGCACCGAGAAGCCGTCTACATCCCAATATAGGCTAGATGGGTGAGTGAGATATGTAAGTGTCATATGTGAGATGTGGATATTTTTTTAAATTTATTTTTTTTTATATTGTAATTTTGTTTTTTATTAATAAAATTATGAACATTGTTCTAGATAAAAGAAAGTATAATATACATATCACATTAATATATATAACACATAAATAGTAATAATAAATTAACATCCATTTTACCATGGATATTATTAACTTCTAAATAGGGCTTTTTACAATACCATGGACAATAATAAGAAGAGAAAGAGGAGGGAAAGAGGGAGAGGAGAGAGGAAAAGCATAATATGATGGGCTAATATCATGGTTTATCAATACCATGGGCCATATAAGCTTTTAATTATTATGTTATGGATCTAGGATATTAATTATTATGTTACAATACCATGGGCATATACCATGGCTTACCAATACCACATGCCCAAAAACCATAACCTATTTCAAAATCAAAATATTTTACAAATACTTTATCAATATTGTCCTATAATAATAGGATTCATAATTTTGAATTGACTATAATTAGTCTTGTAATATTGTACATACTTTTTCTTCCTACACCATGTTTTCCCATATAAAAATAAAAAATGTAAAGAGGGTGAAGTCGTAAAAGAAAAATCAAAGGACTAATAAAAGAAAAGGAAAAAAAAGGAAGATAAAATATGAACTCCACCAAAAAGAGATAAAAAATAGATTCCGAAAGTGATGCAAATTCAAATGCCACTACTTTTTACGTTACTTTGAAAAATAAGATTGTGTGCAGCTTGTCAAAATGCCAAAATCCATGATGATCAAACTGTTTAATCTTGATTCATTCATGCTCTAAATTTCATACTCATAAATAGAGAATAAAGATCTAGCCACACTATTTAAACTTGGCAGATCATTAGTTAGATTATTAGTTAGGTAGAAAATAATAATGAGTTCAACAGTTTAATTTGATCCATTGGAAAGTCATAAGTTTAGAATTAGATAGTTTCAGTACAAAAGAAAAATAAATGAAGGGTCAACAAGCTCAAATGCACCTAGTAAATGAAGAAAAAATGTTAGGATAAATGAAGGGTAGGTAGAAACTATTTTCATAAGGCATGGAGAACATCAAATTGGTCATTTCATATCACCAATATCCCCCAAAATACCCTTCCCCTTACTTAAAAACCTAATTGTTAAAATTGGAAACTAGGGTCAAACTTCATGTGGGTTATCTTATTCATGGCTAATAATATTTTTATTAGATTCCTCTCATTGAGAGGTGTAGGATTGATATAAAGATCATCCGTTTTCGATAAGTATTTATGGAGATATGAATTTATTTTGATTATGGAATTATTATCAAGCCAACCTACACTCATGTAGGCTCAGAAGCCCAATATTCACATCTATTCAAACATCAACAATTGTGTATAAATACAGGAGTATTTTTCCTCATTTTCACTCACTCATCTCACCACATATCTCTCTCTCTCTTGTGCAGAAAAGAGGCTCTTCTCTACTGCACAGAAAAGAGACTCTCTCTCACACATGTTAAAGGAAGTTGTTGAAACTGAAGCTGCAACTGCAGATCCAAACTTTGACCAGTGTGGACCATCAAACCTCCTCTTCTATACAAAATTATAGGTTCATATGGACCTCCTATGAAGGCTACAACTTTTGGTGGTGGAATCAAGTCGATTCGATAGTTGGTTTGCGAGATATCGACTGCCCTAGTTTGAAGGAAGTTGCTAAAACTGAAGCTGCAATTGCAGATCCAAACTTTCACCAATGTGGACCATCAAACATCCTCTTCTAAAGTATGTTATAGGTTAATCTGGACCTCCTCTAAAGGCCACAACTTTTGGTTGTGGAATCAAGTTGATCTAAGAGTCAATTTGCGCGATATCAACTGCCCTAATTTTGATGATGAAGTTGTTAATGCTAATTCTACTGATATAGGGTTTGCTACTACTGATATAAATAAGATTTGTTGTGCTATTTCTCTCTATTGAATAATTGAAGATAAAAGAAGATTTGATCAAAGGGTTTGCCCACACATTATGGGGTTTGTCCCTGGCTAGCTGCCACATCTTGTGTCTCTTGTCTTGGCTTGTTTTCTGTTGATCGTTTAATGTTCTATCTACACTTTAATTATTCACATGTGATTACTAATATATGAATAATAATAATTAAGAAACGTAAATTTCTCTAAGAATAGAACATACCATAACTTAAAATGGTATCGGAGTTGAGGTGAAGATAAAGCCAGAGCAAGATCAAGAATAATCACCAAGGAGAACATTGGCAAGGCTATCCTAAAAGAACTATGGGGTCCTCATTACTCTTTCCTGTAGAGGACAAGCTTCATGAAAAAGCTAACTATCATGGATGAAAGATGTCTATCGATCTAACCTTAGAAGATCAAGGAGTGTTGAACCATGTGAGGGGCAATATTGTTGAGCCTCCATCAAATGCATCCAATGATGCCAGGAAAAAATGGAAAACCAAAGAAGTCAAAGCAAAGAAGGTCATCTGAGACTCTATTGACAAGTGCTTGGTGGCCTACATCTCTGACCTCAACAATCCCAAGGAAATCTACGATAGACTGGTGAGTTTATTTAAAGTTAATGATGTAAATCAGGTCTTATTTCTTAGAAATAAGCTGAAGGAAATTAAGAAGGGAAAATATGAGAGTATGCAAGAATACTTCTTTAGAATCATTGAGATCAGGAACGATCTCCTATCTATTGGGGAGACTATTACTGATGGGGAAATGGCACTCACGACTCTTGGAGGATTACCATCTGAATGCTACGTGTTCATGACTACACTTCTAAACAATAATGTAATCCATGGTTTCAAGGAATTAATGGCTAGATGCATTTAAGAAGAAACGGACGATGTTACATTTGTGACAAAGCAGGTCACTATGCAAGGGAGTGCCCTGATAGAACGGACTCACATCAGGACGGTGATCAAAATCCCTCTAATGTTAATCAAAGAATGGAAAATCTAATAGCAAAGGTAAAAAGGAGTGCTGGAAATCAAGGAAGAGGACAACCATTCAAGAAGGCTAGAAATTCAGTTGTATTATATGTAGAGGTTGGCTTTAAGAGGGAGACTACTATACTCCTAAACAAAAGGGCGTCGTGGAAGTTTTTGATGACCCATCTAAACATCATTTCATTGGGAAGTTTGGATCTAAGGGTGGAAGGAAAGGCAGATGCCTTGGTTGCAATAAGTTCGACCATTATGAGGAGTGTCCAAATGGCAGGGAAACATCACTTGATGATCATTCCAGGGACATCTTCAAAAGAATGATAGATAATGTAGTTCATCAAGGAAAATTGGTCAACTCTAAAAAGAAAACAAGGAAACCCAGGTATGGAGAATCAAATATTGTTTCTAATAGCATAAAGAAGTGTTATCTTGTATTGACCCTCTCCTTCAGATTCTTTGGGAATATGGCATATTGATTGTAGTGCTTTAAGGCACTTCATCAGATAGAAGGGTGCCTCTCCAAATTGGTAGAGATGAAAACAATCATGGGATTACACTTGGAGCCGATGCCACCTATCCTGAAAATGGAATGGAAGTCAAAGGTTTTATTGTGGCATTCGTCAATGGAAAGGTATGTGTTTGAAAATTGAATTTTTGAAGACGTTTTTGAGTTTAGGGTTGTAGGAAGTCCACTAGGGACCATGTCCATTAACACATAGCACCAAAGGTCTATGAGTTAGATGGTGACAAGGAATCCTGAATTCAAAAGGAGCATGGTACATGTATGAGATGTACTAAAGGAAAATCTTACAAGGGGACCATTCCCCTCAGGTAGCAAGGCCATAGGTTTGGAACAACCCGTGGAGTTTGAGATTCATGAATGGGAATCCCATGTATACAGGTGGAAGAAAGCCCCTTATGGATTGAAGAAAAACACCCCGGGCATAGTATGAGAGGATTGATAGATGTTTGATGAAGCTGAGATTCACTAGGAGTGAAACCAATCCAAACCATTACCCAAAGGTTGTGGATGATAGACATCTCATACTGGCATCTTATGCCAACGAACTATTTCTGACAAGTGCAACCCCCCTCATTTTCAAAAGTAAGAGGGAGTTGGATTCCAGACATATGTTTTACAATTAGCATGGTGAGCTCATATTTGGTTGAGTCTCATTGGATTGGTGCCAAGAATATTTTGGGATATCTTCGGGGCACAATCTATCATGGATCGAGATACACTACCAGAAATATAAAAACTACATTATTATTCGAATGTTGACTGGGCAAGCAGTGTGAAGGATCACTAGAGAACTTCTCAGCGCTGGTTCTCTTTGGATTATGCTTCAATATCATGGGTGAGCAGTAAGAAGAAATCGGTTTTTATAAGTACCACCGAGACTGGATACATAACTACAAGTATGACCTCGTATGTAGTTGCCTGGTTGTGGAAACTCTTCAGTGAGCACACATGATGAATACCACTATGATTCTCTATGAGAACTAGAGATGGGATTCAAGTATTGAGGAATCTCATATTCAATGATTGCTCCAGCAGATAGACATCAGATACTGCCTTATCTGGGATATGGTAAGTCAATGAGCAAGGAGGCTCCATCGCACTGAGATGATGTATAGGTCACTACACTTTTTCAGAGCCCTGGGAAAAGATCATATTTGTGATTTTCCTTAATGACTTGGAGTCATCGAGGGATTCTTGTAAAAGGGTCTTGCATGTTGCATACAATGAGCTTTGGGAGTTATCAGGACTTGCGGTTCTTACTGGAGCAACATATGACCACAGGGTGACTCACCCTCCCCTGGTGGTGCAAACTGTGGACAAGACGATTCACTCTCTTAGGACAAGATGATTCACTCTCTTGTGAGACAAGATGATTTGCTCTCCTATGGATAGGATGATTCGCTCTCCTACAGACAAGATGATTCGCTCTCCTATGGGACAAGATGATTCGCTCTCTTGTGAGACAAGATGATTTTCTCTCCTGTGGATAGGATGATTTTCTCTCCTGTGGACAAGATGATTCACTCTCTTGTACAACAAGATGATTCGTTCTCTTGTGAGACAAGATGATTCACTCTCCTATGGACAGGATGATTCACTCTCCTATGGACAAGATGATTTTCTCTCTTATGGGACAAGATGATTCGCTCTCTTGTGAGATGAGATGATTCGCTCTCCTATGGATAGGATGATTCGCTCTCCTATGGACAAGATGATTCCCTCTCTTGTGGGATAAGATGATTCACTCTCTTGTGAGAGAGGATGATTCACTCTCCCATAGACAAGATGATTCGCTCTGCTGTGGACAAGATGATTCCCTCTCTTGTGGGACAAGATGATTCGCTCTCTTGTGGGATAGGATGATTCGCTCTGTTATGTAGCAGGATGATTGGTTCTCCTATGAGGTCTGGATGATGTGTTCTCCATGACGATTATGTAGCAGGATGATTATTTCTCCTACGATGTCTGAATGGTGTGTTCTCCATGATGATTATGTAGCAGGATGATTAGTTCTCCTGTGAGGCCTAGATCATGTGTTCTCCATGGCGATTGTGTAGCAGGATGATTAGTTCTCCTGTGAGGACGGGATTGACTATCTTCTCCTGTCAAGGCATCCTACCCATGTAGTCAAGGACTCATGGGAAGTACCTCTCATCTAATCAATGAGCAGGGAAATGAAGTTAGAGACCATAGTAGTACTAATGGACACATCACTATATCTACTATACTCCCTACACTAGGATGACCTTCATTGATCTGGGATCAATGATACTAGTTTGAGACCAGTGGTAGGAGTGGTACCTACTATGACGGTGACTTCGGGTTGGTTGAGACTAGTCTGGGACTAGCGGTACACACTCTGAGACTGACTTTGAGCCAGTGCAATACTGGTCTGGGACCAGTGAGAGTGATACATACTATGACGCTAACTTTGGATCGGTTGAGACTGGTCTGGGACCAGTGGTACACTCTCTGAGACTGCGTTACTGGTTTGGGACCAGTGGTAGGAGTGGTACCTCCTATGACAGTGACTTCAGGTCAGTTGAGACTAGTCTGGGACCAATGGTACGCACTCTGAGACTACCTTTGAGTCAGTGGAGGATGGTATTGGTCTAGGACCAGTGTTAGGAGTTGTACTCACTATGACGCTGACTTTGGGTCGGTTGAGACTAGTCTAGGACTAGTGGTACATACTCTGAGACTAACTTTGAGTCAATATGATACATCTTCAATCATTTCTTCTTCTTCATAATTTAGACAAAAGCATAGCAGAACAAAACAAATCAGAGAAAAGTAGAACAGGGCAGAGTAGTACGGATCAGTTTAGGGCAGAACAAGACAAAGAAAAATAGACAGAATAAAGCAGATTAGGGCAAGGGTCAAGCTATATAGGGCAGTGCATTTGATGGATGAATAGTAGCGACCGACAGATAGATTGCAGATGAAGTTCTCCCTAGTTGAGAGAGAGCGTTAAAATTGGCAACTAGGGCCAAACTTCATGTGGGTCATCTTATTCATGGCTAATAATATTTCTATTAGATTCCTCTTTTCGATAGGTGTAGGATTGATCTAAAGATCATCTGATTCTGATAGGTATTTATGGAGATATGAATTTGTTTTGATTACGAAATTATTATCAAGCCAACCTACACTCATGTAGGCTCAGAAGCCCAACAGTCTCATCTATTCAAACATCAACAGTTGTGTATAAATATAGGATTATTTTTCCTCATTTTCACTCACTTAACTCATCACATCTCTCTCTCTCCTGTGCAAAAAAGAGGCTCTTCTCTACTGTGCAAAAAAGAGACTCTCTCTCACACATGTTGAAGGAAGCTGCTGAAACTAAAGCTGCAATTGAAGATTCAAAATTTGACCAGTGTGGAACATCAAACCTCCTCTTCTATACTATGATATAGGTTCATCAGGACCTCCTCTGAAGGCCGCAACTTTTGGTGGTGGAATCAAGCCAATCCGACGGTCGGTTTGCGAGATATCGACTGCCCTAGTTTTGATGATGACGCTACTAATGTTGATGCTGCTAATCTAGGGTTTGCTACTGCTAATATAAATCAGATTTGTTGTACTATTTCTCTCTACTTTATTATTGAAGATAAAAGAATATTTGATCAAAGGGTTTCCCCACACATTGTGGGGTTTGTCCCTGGCTAGCCGCCACATCTTGTGTCTCTTGGCTTGGCTTCTTTTCTATTGATCATTTAATGTTCTATCTGTACTTTACTTATGGACATGTGATTGCTAATCTATGAATAATAATAAGTAAGAAAATTAAATTTCTCTAAGCATAGAACATACCATAACTTAACACTAATGCCACTCTAAATAGCTATTTTCCCTTGTAAAAATATCCCTTTCCCCTTAGGCTAACATTTTCCCCTTATTCCACACATTCCCCCTTCCTAAAACTCCTTTCCCTAGTTTAAAACCCATTTCCATCACCAATAATTCCTTCCCTTTAGTAATTTCGCTTTTTTCATATAAAACAGGAAAAACCAATTTATCCAAAGATTGCAGCACTTCATATATATCAGGTCCCACTTCATTTTAACTCCTGCTATCATATTAATCCTGCTTAATTAACCTTTACCCCTCCATATATTTAATTTAATTAAAACTTAATTTTAATTAAAATGATATATTAATCTCCACCTTATTAATTAACCCGACCCCACACCCAGACTCATCCCTCACAACTCTACCACCCAATAGCCCTCTGATCACCCACCTCCAGATCCAACGGCCTACCTTCCATATCGCACACTTTGATTTTTGGCTTTTAACATCACAAAAGCACGTGAGATTAGCTATTTTCCCCGCCTGCCTTTTTGCTATGTGGCAACCACATGTTATATTGCGTCCTCCAAAATAATACCACCCTACCACTTAAAGGTGGTGTGATAAGCCACCTTACCTGCTCCTTGTGTCAGAGGAAACCACCTTGTTGTTTAAATTTAACCCTGTGCCCAAAGATTAACAATTGTTGGTTAAAAATGAAAGAAACGCCTACCAAATCCTTTGTTTATTAATGACAGGTTGATGAGGCATGAAGACTATGATAAGAAAATCAGGGAGAAGTGGCAAAGGAACAAGCAAACAATTCAGCTATCAAAGGAATTCCAATAGTAAAAGTGCTCTATTAGACTTTTGAGAATCTCTTTTACCTCTAGCATGAGGTAAAATATATCTTTATCAACAAACCTACATTTGAAAAATACATAGAGGCTGATGAAATCTTCAAAACAATGGTAAAGATTAAACTACCAGATGCCGAGTCTTGGGAAAATTTGAATGATCTATTGTGAAAATGAAAGGTAAAATAGTGAAAGCAAAGTATTCAAACAACATTCAAGGTAAAACAGTAAAGAGTATTAGATGAAAGATAGAGTTTAAAAGTCAAAAACAAAGTTTAAAGATAAAGCCAGTGTAGAGCAATAGTAAAAGAGAGAAAGCAGCAAAATATCAAAACAACAAACAAAAAAAATTAATAAAAGCAGGGAGAACTAGCCTTTAGTCTCCTAGGTGTCTCTATCTTCTTGCTTGAAGATATTTCTTTTTCCTTGAATAATTCCTAAATCAATTTAGGATATTTTGTAATAATTTATTGTATAAATACTTCATAAATTGAAGTATTGGGGGTGGATTGCTAAACCTTTCTATGGTTGTATTGATCTGAAACCTAAGGGTTTATTGTAACATTTTCAAGACAGCAGACTAGAATGAGTAATAAAAGCATTGCATTACAGGACTCATGTGTCAGGTCACTTCAGTGAAGTATCTTTCAATTGTTAAATTGTTATTTTCTTAAGTATTTCACATACTTACATTTTTTCCAAATTTGGATGTGATAACTGGAATATTATTACAGAATTTCTTTACATACACTTTGTCCTTGTTTGGTCCCTATAATGCTAGTGTAACCCCTTATTGTTATTAGTACAACCCCCTTATTATATTTTTGTGCCCATGTATTCCCCATATTATTATTATTTTGCCCCATAGAAGCCCACCATTGTTATTATTGCCCTTACATTATTAGTGTTCTGTCGGCTCTAATTATAATATGACCCCTTAGACTCCTTTATATAGAAAGGTGGTATTTTTATTTGTATCATCCAAGAATGTTTCATTTGTGTAATGCAAAGGAAGTTTCCCCTCGAAGAGGCTGAATTCTAAGGTGTTGAGCTTTCTTTTCTATCTTTTTGTGAGCTAGTTTCATAATATTTGGTATCAGAGCTTTGGATTCTAGGGTTTCGCTGCACAAAATAGGCCATCGTGGCATTTTTGCTATCACATTTTTGCTACAAAGTTTCAGAAGCTAAAACAAAAACCCATTTGAGAAGAAAACAGTTTGAATCTTGAGACCAGATTTCAAATATTCTCTCACTATATTTTCAGAGATATGATCTAAGGACTTTAGGGTTTTTGGAAGCTCTAGAATTTCATATCAAATAGGCCATCATGGAATATTCTCTATAATATTTGTTCTATGAAGGTTATGACTCTTAAATTAAAACCCATTTGAATAGAAACCTCAATGAAGCTTGAGTCTGAATTTCAGATCTTGTCTCTCTATATTTTAGGAGATATAATAAGTGGAATTTAGGGTTTTTGAAAACTCCCAAATTACATTCTAAACCAGTGACCTTGGGAAAATTGTCATAACTTTCTCTTTGAGCATCAGATTGAAATTTCATAAGAAGTTATAGAAGAAAGACAGACTGTAGCTTTTTTTGTATATTTTTTAGATCCTAAGGTTGAAACCATGACACGTGGCACTTCATACAATTGCACTCTAGTAAACTAGTCTATAATCAGGTCATCATGGGAGATTTGACATAAATATTTGTTGCAAAATCCAATCATGATCAGACTTGCAGGATTAGAAGGAGAATGCAGAAAGCTACTGTAGGACACAATTTCAAAACTTGGAGATATGAAATTACATAGTTACAGTCGTTTCAAGATTGATCTCATAAAATCAAGAAAAGAAAATATGAGGAAGTTTGATGGCAAGGATCCAGTAAATTGGATACTACAGATGGAAAAATATTTTGATCTACATGAGGTTCAATTGTTACAAAAGGTACATATTGCATCTTTATATTTAGAACCAAAACAATTTTTATGGTATAAAGGGCTTTGTTCTTGTAAAGCACTTGTCACTTGGTTCAAAGAGTAACACCTTCTTTATCCAATTGATAAATCTCGAACAAAAGGGTTCAATGGTAGATAAAATTGATGACTTCAAGAATTGAATATAAGAGTAAATTATATTCCAGAGAAGCAAAGGATTGATGTCTTCATAGGGACTTTAAAGGATAACATTCAACATGAGGTTCATCTTTGGGAACCTAACTCATTGGAGAAGGCATTCAAGTTGGCAAGAAAAATTGAAAGTGAAATTATGGAAACAAGGAATCCCACCACTCATGACTATAATTATCTAAGTGTTTTTTCTCTTAGTCTTCCACAACCTACAAGGTTTACACCACAACAATTGAATGAAAAAAGATAAAAAGGGCTTTGTTACAATTGTGATAGCAAATACACTAAAGGTCATAAGTGTGCTGAGAAGAAATTATTTTACATAGATTATGAATAGGAGCAAGAAAAGGATCAAGAAACATCAAAAGAAGAGGATACACACCAGGAACCAACCCTAAATAAAGAAGAAATGAATCAATCATATCTTGTAAAGCATTGGCAAGAATTACCACTCCTCAAACTCTTAAGATTGAAGGACACATCAAGAAGAAAAAGGTCCAAGAAGTGAAAGATCACATTGAGAAAGAAGAAATGTGTCCGACCATATCTTGTAATGAATTGGAATAAATTACGACTCCTCAAACTCTCAAGATAGAAGGAATTATCAAGAAGAAAAGGATTCAAACAGTGAAAGATCACATCGAGCATCAACAACAAGTTCTCAAACTTTTAAAGGATAATGCCACTTTGGTGCAGAATCGAATGAAACAATATGTAGATCAAAGTCACAATGAAAAAAAATTTGGTGTAGGTAATTGGGTATTTTTACGGCTACATCTCAAGAAAGCTATTTATGAGAAAGAAATGTTGGAAATACTACAAACACTTAGTAAATGGAAACCTTACCTAATGGGAAGACACTTCAAGGTCAAAACAGATCATGTAAGACTTAAATACATTTTAGAACAAAGGTTATCTTCAAAAGAATAGAAAAATTGTGTCACAAATATATTTGGTCATGACTTTGAAATCATCTACAAAAAAAGGGAAGCAAAATGTTGTTGCAAATGCACTCTTAAGAAAGGATGAGGATGTGGAAGCATTTTTTTGTGCTATTTCTATTATCCAACTAGAATGGATAAATGAAGCAAGGGATGAATGGAAGAAGGAAGAAGAAGTGTGTCCACACATTCAAAAGTTGTAGAACATCCCAGTTCAAACAATATTGCCAGAACTTGACAAGGAAGTAAAAATCATATTGGAACCTAGAGCAGTCACAAAAACAAGAACCCGACAGCTACGAAATCGATCAATTTTAGAGTATCTCATCAAGTGGAAGAACTTGCCCGTTGAAGACTCCACATGGGAGGGAAATAATTTTATAAAGAAGTATCAAGAACTACTCAAGTGTTGAGGACAACACGTTTTGAAGGAGAGCGGCATGTTAGGTCCCTATAATACTAGTGTATTCCCTTATTGTTATTAGTACACCCCCCTTATTATATTGTTGTGCCCATGTATTCCCCATATTTTTATTATTTTCCTTACATCATTATTGCTATGTCGACTCTGAGTATATCATGACCCTTTAGACTCCTATATATATAAAGAAGGTATTGTAATTTGTATCATCTGTTAGATTCCTGTAGTGATAAGATTCATAATTTTTTAATTGGCCGAGATTAAGCCTTGTAATATTGTAGATACCTTTGCTTTCTGCAAATGTTTTCCATATTAAAACTTAAAAAATCTAAAGAGGGTATGTCCTAAAATAAATATCAAAGGACAAGAAAAATAAGAAAGGATCAAAAAATGAAAAGATATGAACCCCAAACAAAAAACACATCATGAAAGTGTGCCAAGTCCAAGTGCCACTACTCTTTACTTTACTGTCTTAAATAATGGTTTTTTGTAGCTTGTCATACATGCCACAACCCATGATAGTCAAATTGTTTAATCTTGACTACTTCATGCTTTGAATTTTATGTTTATAGTTAGAGAATAAAAATCTAACCAAATAGTTTAATATTGGAAGATTAGTAGATAGGTAGAGAAATAAAAGGAGCTCATCAGTTTAATCTAAGCCCTTAGAAGATATAAGGTTAGAAGTATATATTTTGTTACATAAAAGAAAAAGGAAAGAAATGGATTTGCTAGCTTAAGTGCACCCATCAAAGTGAAGAAAAGATGTTAGGGTAGGTAAAATGGTAGGTAGAAAAAAGGTTGTAGAAATACAATTCATTTGAAGCATAAGCAGTACTACCATGCTTAACTATGTGTTTCAATGTGCAGGAGTAGTTATCAAAGTTAAAATCATGTTCATAAGCTCATTTTCCTAACTTCCCCTTCATTGCATTTCACCCCCCACTATATACTTACTAATTTCCCTTTTCCCTTTAATGGCTTATCAAAACCCATTTTCCCTTAATTTTCACTCTTGCCCCTTCATTTCACACATTCCCTGGTCACTTACTTTGAAAATTCATTTCCATAATTGTGAAACCCTTTCCCCCCTCTAAAAAATCATTTTTACCCTTGATAAATTATGCAAAAACTCCAAAACGACCCCAAAAAACCCATAAAAACCCATAAAAACCCTTTATCCTAACATTAAAACCCACCCGTCTCACTAACTTTGTCACTTTTTCATGAACCAGCAGTTCATCATGGTTTAATTACACTTAATCATAATTAATCTCATGGGCCCTGCTGACCTCCGTTCCATCACCCAACCGTGCAACTTTTCCATGCGACAGTCATTGGATCATCCACCCCTAGATATAACGGCCCTCACCCATATCCTGCCTGCTCAATGCCTGACCTTTACCGGCCTGAGAGCACGCAATATGGTCAGTTTTTATCAGGTCCATTTTGCTATGTGTTAACCTCTCGCATAGATCATGTTCCCTTGGGGAAATACCGCCTAACCCTCCTAAGTGGTGCGACGACCTCTAAAACCACCTCCCTGCCATAAAGAAAAATTGTCACTGTTCATAATATTTACCTCGCAATTTCAACTATTTGCAGTTAAAACCCTTCAGACCCCATTTTTGGCATTATTTTCCTGTTTGCACTGCTGAAGCCTCTGAAGCACACCAGCACCCTCAGAGCTCCTACGACTAGCTACCAACTGCCACAACCTT
Source organism: Pinus taeda (assembly GCA_000404065.3). NCBI lineage: Eukaryota > Viridiplantae > Streptophyta > Pinopsida > Pinales > Pinaceae > Pinus > Pinus taeda. Next base: position 21,587 of record APFE031661835.1, on the reverse strand, counting down.
CCAAAACACCATCACTGAACACATCAAAGCTGCAGAAGCCTCTGCAGACCTCAATTTTAAACCAGTTTGCAACCCCGACCGTAAAATTCCAGGTATTTAAGTAGAAAACCAAGAATTTCCATCTCATTTAAAAAGTACATTGAATTCATCAAATAATTGAATGAATTTACTTAATTTCCCTTTAAATTGATATTTTTCCATTCCTAAAATACCAAAACCCCTACCTACAAACTATTGATACCCTAGCCTAGTTACTAAATTGTTAAAGCCTCACTCCTATAGCAATATAACCCAAATTTCCACAGTTTATTACAGAAATGGCTACCCAAACCTCTCTATATGTCAGACCAATGACAACACCTTATTTAGACATTGACCACCTGGCCTTGGCAGACAGAAACTTCCAAGTCAAAGATACAACCACCCCATGCCACCTTCTGAGAATCCACTACTAGGCCAAGAATAGGTTCCTTAACCATGATGATGATATAAACCTTTGGGAATCCAATCTTCCCAAGTATACATTCCCAGAAGTCCATCCATTCCCAAACATAATAAATTTTTTATGCCTGTTACATTCCAAGCCATAGGGATATTGAGGCACCAAACATATGCCTAAAACCATATGTTTCTCCATCGAAGTTCCCTCCTTAATGGAGAAAGGATTGATTTCCAAATGTAGCATCTCCCTAAAAAATTCAAATTTTGTCTTCCCAAGGGAATTGGTGAAAATTTCAGCAGCATTTTCGCAAGTATTACAATATTAAATAAAAAATTCCTTACACTATATCTTCTCTCTAATAAAATGAAATTGGGCATCAACATGCTTTGTCCCTGCATGAAATATTGGATTATTTTCCTACTTGATTGAGCTCTAGTTGTCACACTTGATCATTGTAGTCTTCCTTTGTTCTTCTCCAACAGCTTGAAGAACTCACCTCAACCGAAAAACTTCACAAGTTTTTGCACAAAAAACTTAGAATTATACCTCTATAGATGACAAATATATAGTTGTCATCTTCTTACTGCTCCATCAAACAATCTCAGATCCAATATTGAATGCATAAACTATAGTAGATATTCTACCATTCCGATTACTGGACCAATCTAAATCTCATTTACATGTGAGCTCAAAATCAAATGAATTAGTATATTTAAGACCAAGATCAATTATATCGTTAAGATACCTGGGTACTTATTTCACTACTCCTTGTTGGGTTGTTCTATATTCTTTCCATGACTAGCCCGTGTAGTTAACTGGGGGGTTAGAGCGGGCAGGGAGCCCCCCATTCGTTGCACTGATTGTGTAGCGTGGGGGTCACAAGGGGTTTGAGGGGTGCAGGTAACCAAACTCTATGGGGTGAGGGGTAGTGCCCCAAAAAAAGTTGGTTTTGGAACCTATATTAGGTTGGGAAGACCCACCTATGGTTTTGTGCATGATTTCCGCACATGTTTTTGGACATGATGGTTTTCAATCCATGGTATTGGACGCGATGGTTTTCATTCCATGGTATTGGATGCTTCGGCATGTATAAATATTTATTATAACATCAAAAGACACATAATGAAAAATCAAGCTGATAGTCTCGGTTTTGGGTTCTAGGGGAAAATATTTGTGTATATGTGTTTTATGTGTTATGCTCTCACATTGCTTATTTTATGTGTTTTAAAATTTGTATGCATGTAATTTATGTACAGGGTTAAAACCTACATTTGGTACCATAGTTGTTTTGGCTTCAAGGGAACACCTTTGTTGTTGAGAGGTTTCACTTGGGGCTGTGGTAAACCCTATTCAGTAGGAGATCTACGAGATCAATTCTGGTGGTGAAAGAAGATGACGAGTAGTGGAAAGATAGAGATCGAGAAATATAATGGTCAGATTTTTTAGTTGTGGAAACTCAAGATGGAGGATCTGTTGGTGGATAAAGATTAGTGGATCGTGGTAGATATGGGTACTAAACCAATGGGAGTGTCCGATGAAGAATGGAAGAAGTTGGATCAGAAGGCAAAGAGCACAATACGATTGTGTGTCTTAGATTCAGTATTGCTTAATGTATTAGGGGAAGCTATGGCAAAGGCTTTGTGGGACAAGTTAGGGACTTTGTACCAATCTAAGTCTTCGGTGAATAAATTGTTCCTGTGGAAAAAACTCTATAACTTGATGATGAAAGATGGAGACTCGGTGACAGAGCATCTGAATGCATTTAATATTGTGGTAAGTTAGTTAGTATCTCTTGATATTAAAATTTCAAATTAACATAAGTGCATCAGTTTGTTGTGTTCTCTACTAGATTCATGGGATAGTCTAGTTATTGAAATAGGTAGCAATGCAACTGCCCTGTAGTTTGATGAAATAGTCTCATCGTTGTTGATGGAGGAGATGGGACGAAACAATATGGAGAGCCAGAATGGTGATGCCTTGTCTGTACGAGGATGGTCCCAGAATAGAATAAAAAATAAGTCAATGAGTAGGAGATCTAAATCTCTAGGGAGATCTAAATATCCAGGAAAACCTACAAAGGTGGTGTGCCAGAAATGCGGAATGGAAGGGCACTACAAAAGGGACTATAAATCTAAAGCTCCTAATAAAGGAAAGGGATCTGATGATGCTCCTTTTGTAGAGGTGAAAACCACCTCAGATGGTGGGGGATGTGTACTTGGCTTCTTCAATTACACATGTAGATCATGAGGCATGGTTAATTGACTTAGGTTCATCCTTTCACTTCACTCCCCATAGAGAGTGTTTCTGTGAGTATGAGAAATACGATGGTGGTGATGTCTTTTTAGGGGATGATAGGAAGGCTAGAATCATTGTTCGTGGAAAGGTAAAGTTGAAGTTGCAAGGAGGGAGGGTTAGAACACTTCCTGGTGTTTTCCATATTCCTGCATTAACCAAAAATCTGATTTTTGTAAGCAAGTTGGATGATGCAAGTGTAAAAATACTATTCGAGAAGGATACCTGCAAGATGGTTCATGGAGCATTGGTATTGATGCGAGGTGTTTGGATTGGAACTCTATACAAGCCACAAGGTAGCATGGTTGTTGATGAGTGCAATAGTTCTATGGTTCCTGAAAGTGGAGCAGAAAATCTAGTTGTCTCTAGAGGGAAGACTATGTTGTGGCATCAAAGGCTTGGACATATTGGAGAGAAGGGCCTTTGAAGACTTCATGGTAAAGGTATGGTAGAAGGTATGAGTAATAGCTCTCTCGATTTTGATTTCTATGAAAATTGTGTATATGGGAAGCAGAATTGGGTGAATTCCCCTCTGGTGGTAAGAGGGTGAAACATATATTAGAGCTTGTGCATAGTGATTTGTTTGGACCTGTGAAGGTTCCATCACTGCTCTAGTCTGTGTACTATGTATCATTTATAGATGATTTCTCAAGGAATACATGGATATATTTCCTTAAGAATAAATATGAAGTCTTTGACAGGTTTAAAGAATTCAAGGCCCTGGTGGAAAACAAGACAAAGAAGAAGATAAAGGTGTTGAGGATAGATAACGGTGGAGAGTTTTGCAATAAGGAATTTGAAGAATTCTGTAAGAAGTGTGGTATAGCATGGCAAAAGACTACTCCATATACACCTCAGAAAAATGGAGCTGCAGAAAGAATGAATAAGACGTTGATGGAAAGGGCAAGAAGCATGCTCAGTGGTGTTGGGTTAGGATAGGAACGCTAGGCAGAGGTGGTGCAGACAGCAGGTTACCTGGTCAACAGATCACCTTCATCAACGTTGGAGGATAAAACTCCAGAAGAGGTGTGGACTGGTAAGAAACCCTCTCTTTCACATCTGAGGGTATTTGTATGTATGCATATGTACATGTTCTAAAGGAGAAACAAAACAAGAAGATCAGTTCGAGAAAGAAGGCAGCCATAAATGTATATTCCATCTACTTTCTGTTCAAATTTTGATTTCTCTATTACTAATGATGATCCCGAAACTGTGAAGGAAGCAGTAGATTCAGAGGATGGAAAACTCTGGAAAGAGGCCATGGTTGATGAAATGGTATCTTTGCACAAAAATGAGGCTTGGGATCTGGTGGATTTGTCTGCTGGAAGGAAACCCATTGGCAACAAATGGGTGTTCAAGAAGAAGACAAATGCAGAAGGAAAGGTGGAGAAATACAAAGCTTGATTGGTAGCACAAGGTTATTCCCATGTGCCAGGAATTGATTTTGGTGATATCTTTTCTCTTGTTGCCAAGGTAACTTCTATTAGATTATTTTTATCTATTGTTGTTGTTTTTGATTTGGAGGTAGAATAGATGGATTTGAAGACAACAATTCTTCATGGGGATCTAGAAGAGGAAATCTACATGAAGCAACCTGAAGGCTTTGCGGTGAAGGGTAAGAAAGAACTGGTATGCAAGTTAAAGAAGTCTTTGTATGGGTTAAAACAGACACCAAGGATGTGGTACCAGAAATTTGATACATTTGTATGGGGACTTGGCTTCACCAAAAGCAAAGTAGATCACTCTGTATTTTAAATTAATTGGTGACTGTGTTATTTATTTGGTCTTGTGTGTGGATGATATGTTGCTAGTTGGAAATGACAAAGAAATTATCTAGGATTTGAAGACCCAGTTTTCCTCCAAATTCGACATGAAAGATCTTGGTGCTACAAACTATATTTTGGGCATGGAAATTAAAAGAGAACAGGCAAAGAGGAAGGTTTGGTTAAACCAAGGGAAGTATGTCTAGACAATATGATAGAGATTTAATATGTAGGATAGTAAACCGGTGAAGGTTCCTATTCTTGTAGGCGTACAGTTATCTGCTGAATAGTGTCCCTAGATTCAAGAAGAGGAAGACAACATGTCTTGTGTTCCATATGCAAGTGCAGTCGGTAGCCTGATGTATGAATTGGTCTGTACTAGACTAGACTTTACACATGTAGTGGGAGTATTGAGCATGTTTATGTCAAAACCAGGAAGGGAGCATTAGATAGCAGTGAAGCAGGTTTTCAAGTATTTGCATGGCACTAGTGATTATGGTTTGTGCTACCAAGGAAGACCAGGATTGGACAAAGTGTTGGATATTCATGGCTTTGTTGATGCAGATTGGGCTAGAGATCTAGATCAAGGAAGACCTACAAGTGGGTATATATTTAACCTATTTAGAGGTGAAGTAAGTTGGGTGACTAAGAAACAATGTGTAGTGGCACTATCAACTAAAGAGGTAGAATACATGGAGCTACTCATGCAAGCAAGGAAGCACTTTGGTTGTAGAGATTGTGTTCAAGTATGGGGTTAGTAGAGGGAGCTATAAGGATAGACTGTGATAGCCAAAGTGTAATTTTCTTGGCAAATAACCCTGCATATCATTCAAAGACAAAGCACATTGATGTTCAGTATCACTTTTTGAGGGATATGATAGAAGACAAAAAGGTGTTGCTAGTAAAGGTGAACACTTTGAAGAATACTATAGATGCATTAACAAAATCTATGAGCTCTGAGAAGTTCTATTGGTGTATTGAAACAATGGGCATTACAGGGTTGGATAAATGACTAAGCTCTCTTGTGGCCCCCTATGGAAAGAAAACAACAAGTGGGAGAATGTTGGGTTGTGTTATATTATTTCCACGACTAGCCCACATAGTTAACTGGATGGTTAGAAGGGGGTTGAAGCCCCCCATTCATTGTGCTGATTGCATAGTGGAGGGGTCACAGGGGGTTTGAGGGGTGCAGGTAACCCCACTCTATGGGGTCCATGGCAATGCCCTGGAAAATTTTGGTTTTGGAATCTATGTTAGGTTGGGCAGACCCACTTATGGTTTTGTCCATGATTTTCGCACATGTTTTTGGACGCTATGGTTTTCGGTCCATGGTATTGGATGCTTCAGCATGTATAAATATATATTATAACATTAAAAGGAACATAATGAAAAATGAAGCTGGTAGTCCCGGTTTTACGATCTAGGGGAAAATATTTGTGTATATGTGTTTTATGTGTTATGCTCTCACATTCTTTATTTTATGTGTTTTAGAATTCGTATGTAGGTAATTTCTATACGGGGTTAAAACCTACATTTGACCAGGGATTTCCCTAAATCTGGCCCAATCTAAATCTGAGTAACATGTGAGCTCAAAATCAAATGAATCATTATATTTAAGACCAAAATCAATTGTACCTTTAAGATACCCGGGTACTTATTTCACTACTCTGCAATGGTTTTCTAGACGTCTTGTCATAAACTGACTAAGCACACTAACCAAATATGCAATTTATGATCTAGTTGTAGTAAGATAGTTCATACTTCCAACTAGTTATCTGTACAGTGTACCATGAACCTCTTTCGAACCATCATTGAGATGAAGCTTCACATTATGTTGCATAGGAACAAATGGATCTTTGAACTAATCCGTCTTAAACTTTCTAAGCACTTCTCTAACATACTTACCCTATGAAACAAAAGTGTGACCAACATCCCATCAAACTTCAAGACCCAAACAGTACTACAACTCACCATGGAAAATTTTAGGGGCTAATATTCATAGATGGGCTAATTTTCCATGCTTTTCCAATAAAAAGTTTCACCAATTCCCATTTTTTTCCTAAAAATGATTCACCCAAATTATATAAGAACCAATTATTTTACCTTAAAAATCGCTAAAACTTTATAAAGACTACATAAAATCCTTACAAGTTTCAATATTTTTACTAATGTATCTCCAAGAATTTTATAGCTTTCATTTTATAGATTAGTAAGATTCGCTAAGGTTTCTAATGTTTAAGATAAATTTCCATCCTTAAAATTTTTCGTGAAACTCACCGAGATCTTTCATCTTGAATAATTGTGACACATGCATCTTAAGTCATCAACATATAAAGAAATTAGCACCAAATACATTTTTGCATCAAATTTGGTGTACATATTCAAATCAATTTGACTTCGTATAAAACCCTACTGGAAAAATAAGGAATCTATATTTTCATAGAACGACCTAGGTGCTTGTTTCAGCCCAAACAAAGCTTTCTTTAATCTACAAACTAAAATTTCCTACTCTTTTTTCACGAATTGTTTAGGTTGTGTCAAATACACCTCCTCCTTGAAGTCACGATTCAAAAAATAAGATTTTACATCTAGTTGGTGAAACTTCCAATGATACTTTGTAGCTAATGCAATTAACAATCTAATATTGTTCAATTTTGCTACAAGTGAAAATGTTTCTTCATAATCGATACCCTCTTTCTGAGAGTACCATTTTGCGACCAATATAGCTTTATATTTATCTATTCTACCATCTACTTTAAACTTAGGTTTGTATATCCATTTGCATCCTATGGTATCTTTTCCTTTGGGCAATTTAGTCAATTCCCAGGTTTTATTTTTAATTATGGAATCATATTCTTCCTCCATGGATTTTCTCCATTCTTCATATTCAATAGCTTCATTAAAATTCATGGGTTCTATGACATTCAAAACGCTAGTCATGAGAGCATAGTCCTTGTACCCTCCAAGTAGTTGAATCTATCGAGTATATTTCCTCTGTACTTCACTTATTTCATCTATGTTTTTTGAAAGTACTTCTCCACTTATGGTTGGGCTTTGACTTCTAATGATGTCCACATCAGGGGATTCTTCTTCATTATCTTTCTACTCACTATTTTCTGATATTTCTTCTACTTTGTTGTCTTCAACTTCAGGAAGATTGTGTCATATTTAATAACTTTTATCATTCTTTCCTTGATGTTCATTTTCATGGAAAATTACATCTCTACTCACAAATACTTTGTGAGTAGATGGATGAAACATTTTATATGCTTTAAATTTTGTACAATATCCTACAAAAATACATTTGATACCTTTAGCATCAAGTTTATTTTTTTTCTCCTTGGGAATATGTACAAAATCCTTAGACCCAAAAATCCTCAAATGATAAACAGTTGGTTTAAAGCCATAGAAGGATTCGAATGGAGTCTTAAAATCAAGATACCTTGTTGGACTTCTATTCTTTTGATAAACAATAGTACTAATGGCCTCTTCTCAAAAATAATTTGAGAGGTTCTTACCTTTGATCATACTTCATGCATGCTCCACCAATGTCATGTCTTCCCTTTCTACAACATTGTTCTATTATGGAGTGTAGGGTACTGTAAATTATTGTACTATTCCTTGATCCTTGTAGTATTTGATGAAGTTCCCCAATCTGTATCCCCCCCGATATAAATGAAGAATATTTATAAACTTCCATGTCCGCTTTTCTCCCATGTTTTACAATTCTTTGAGGTACTAAAAAACATCACTCTTTTTTTCTGAGGAAGTACACCCAAGTTTACCTTGTACAATCATCAATAAACAACATTAAATAATAGAATCCTCCTAAATATCTGGTCTACATGGGTCCACAAACATTAGAATGCACAAGTTGTAATACATCTCTTCTTCTTCTATCATAATTAGAGCGGAATTCATCTCTATGAATTTTACCTAGTGCACAACCTTCACAAGCAGCATCTTCATTTTTTAAGATATGGATTCCTTCGACCATACTTTGTTTCTGTAGCAACAATAAATCATGATAATTCAAGCGGCCATACTTATAATGCCAAAGAATCTCTATTGACATGGTTGTAGAAGTCATTTCTTGATGGCTTTTACTAGTAACATCACACTTGTATAGGCCTCCAACTCTAACTCCCAAAGCAATAGGTTTATAGTGGTTCAACAAATCTTTCACTATATAATGTGATTTGAAGAATTCAACCTTCCGTTAGAGGAAATTTGAACTCAGAAATAGCCACCTGAGAAAAAACTAAGAAATTAATAAAATAATGCCATGTAGACAATTTTTTAATATATCATTTTTATTATTTTACTTTTATCGAAATTACCCAAATAAATTGACATTTATGAAATAAAATGTATATAATTATATTAATTAATTATTGCAACAAATTTAATTAAAAATTAAAATTAAAAAATTAATTAAATTACATAATTAAATTAAAAAGGTAAATTAAAAATTTAAATAGTTAGTAGCCATTAAAATTAGCGTTATATTGATATTTCAATTAAATTTATTAACACAAGATTTATAAAAATTTAAATAAAAAAAATTGAATTTAAATTTAAAATTTAAATTAAACAAAAATAAATGCACTTTATCAAAATAATAGTACATATATTTTATTTAAATTAATTTGTTTACATAAGAGTTAATAAAATTTAAAATAAAAAAGTAAATTTAAAATTCAAATTACTTACGTGTCATTAAAAATGTTGTCAATACTACTACTTTTATAAAACAAGATATTAATTTTATTTTTAATATTTAATGTAGCATCGGGTCACTTGGGCACCATTCACACTTAAGATAGGTAAATTATATTATTAAAAAAATTGTGAGTGGTAGTCACACCTGTATCTCATTTGAATTTTAAAGGGTTTTGATTTCCATGCACATTATGACATCGAAATTCAATGTTAACCTTTTAAAATCAATTTTCCTCGAATGAGCTTCCTATCTATAATTGTATACAAGGAGATCATTTTTTTCTTGATCCTAGGCACATATATGACATTATGAATACACCTCATACTGTGATTTGGTAAATTCATAGTTATATTACCATATCCCATGATCTTATATGCCCAATCATCTCCAAGGTAGATGTTTCTGCCATTTTTTATTTATTTGGAGTTTTTCTACCAATCCTTATTGCATGTCATGTGAATCAATACTCCAGAGTCCACAAACCATGTATTAGCATCATCCATTTCAGCAAAAAACACAACATTAGACACAAATAGCTTGAGACTTTTAAGATCAAAATCAGGGCTTCTCCTACAAAATATCCCAACTGTCTTCTATGTTTATGTCTAGCTTCATCATTTTTCTTCTTATAATAGTCTCTGGACAGATGCTCACTTCAACTGTAGCAAAATAATTTCATTTCAGATGACATACCTTGATTTGATTTTGAAAATGGCATTTTCTAGAATGAGCTTCTTCCTTTGTTTTCTCCTCCTTGTTTCCCTTTGAAGAATTTATTCTTTGCAAAAAGTGTTAAATCTAGATTATGGTGCTTCAAGTTCTTACACCTCTCTTCTTCTTGCAATAGTATGTCTATCAATTCTTCAAAGTTTAACGCTTTCTCCCTTGTTGCGAGACCTATAATAAACATCTGGTAATGTTCTAACATTCCATTTAACATGATTGTTACCAAATTAGCACTAGGTACTAACTCCCCTATGTCTCCCAACATGTATTTCAATTCCTTAATTTTCAAAATAAATACATTAACAGATTTGTTCTCTTCCATTTTAATGTACAAGAGCGTACTTTTCAAGAAGAGAACTCAATGTGTGGTTTTAGTATCATATAATTTCTTTAATGTATTCCAGGTTTCAGTAGAAGTCTTGCAATCACGAATATAAGGAATTATACTATCTTTTACAAACACTCTAAGAAGTACCTTTGTTTTGTTTGCGCACTTCTCCCAATCTTGAATAGTTGCAGTTGTTGTGCCTACATCAGGTTTTGTTTCATCCCCCTTTGTAATGGTCCAAGGGCCATAGCCTTCTAATAGCATCTGCAGCTTGAATTTCCAGTTGACATAGTTTGAGCCATCTAACTTATTAGCTTCATTCAGGTATGTTTCTACAAGAGGATTTGCCATCTCCCAATTCTTTCCAAAAAAACACTTTCACCAAATTCAAATCAATTTAAATGGAGACTAAAAACAATTAATAAGAATGCAAAAAAATAAATCCCTTTCCCACAAATAAATGCTCAATATTGAAAAACAATATATCAGAAAACCTTTCACATAAGTGCTCCTCCTTTTAAATATATGAAAATTTCCTTTGAAAATATGAGCACCTCCTCTTCTTATATCATTCACCACCCTTTTTTTAATTAAAAAAAATAAGATGTATGAAACAACCCTTCACATGGGTGTTCAATGAACTTTGAAGACAGGTGGGCGCCACTTAGGAAATATATATGCCAAAAGAACAACTTACTTTCCTGACCTTTGACCTCTAACACACAGGATAAAGTCAAATATTACCACCATAATTTTTGATGGAGTGATGAAGCGTTGCACATAGAAAAATTCAATTTTGCAATTTTCAATGGAGTGATGAAGCATCTAGAAATTTAATTTCGTTATCTACTGTCAATCCCTCTAGTCTCATGGAGTGGAAGCGATTTTCTATTGAAAAACAAATTCATTCGTGAACTTCGCCGTTCTTCACCACTGCACGAACAAGCATTTCCATGAGCACGCACCACCACTGCATAGATCCACGTCGATCCATGCACACTCCACAACACGAAGAAACGTTGATATGTGCTTCTAATGGAGAAATGCTCACAATTCTACTACTCAAAATGCAAGCCAACTGCAAGTTGCTCTAAACTCCAGTTTCACTGAAATGATTGCTCGCTATTCCGCACCACCATAGCTGGGAGAAGTATGGGAAAATCTACCAAAAACTACAAAAATGCACCAAGGCACTGTAGAAATTCTCACTGTAGATCACCTGATAATGCAATATCCTAAAGAAAAATACTTGATTTACTTCTACAAACAAACTTGCGGGAGCTTAATCAATTTTGAGCAAGATCAAATAGAACACATATGATAGAGAAAATAAATCAATCAAACATGAACACAGAAGAATACTCTGGGGAAAGGCTTAGCTAATAACCCCACTATCTGTATTACCATACAAGTGGAAATATCTCAAGGTTACACAAAAATTTAGCTCAAAAGCTATCCATCTCTTAGTACAATCCCTCACTACTGCTCATAGACATAATAGACAACACATATGCCTTTCGTCAGTCCTCCAAGCCTCCTATTTCCTTGACTAGTTTCTCCTGGGTCTTCTAGTTGCAACCTATGTGATTCTTACCTCACACACAACACTGACCTCTGAAATAACTTTGCAATCCTAAAGGATATAATTCCTTCTGTATGGATGAGTTTCGTATATAGGAAAATTCCTCCAACTGATAGTACATTGTCCCTTCCTTTGATCTCAACTGGGTCTCTATCTGAACTGACATGCATGAGTTATTTATGAGAGAATATTTAGTTATATGAAGTACACTAGTTGCATGCATGCATGCATTGACTAACTGAACTCACAATCAGTTCCACAAACTGTTGGAACTAATATAATTGGACTTAGCTTAATTAACTAAGCTAACTAATTATAACTTAAATACAACTCATATTTATCTCCTTAACTAAGGGATAACTTCCTCAATCAAAGGAATAATTGTTGCATGTCTTCACAAAGACTTCATGTTTGATTTTCTCCAACTAATTAACTCAAGATGAATTAATTAATTATTTTTCAAAAAGATGATGAGACCAAATTCAAATTTTAACTCTGAATTTTAATTCAAGTACTAAATAAAATTGGAATCTATCCTGAAATGCTATTTATAGCATTTCTTATTGCTACTTTCAATGCTCCCTCTCAACAGTAAAGGCATTCAACTCGAACCCGATCGTGAACCTATGGAATGTTTTGCACGAACACTTCTCTTAAGTGTTGTTGCTCCAGCAACTCTAGAAACAAAAAATATCCCACCTAAATCAAAATGATGCCTCTGTCATCAAAGTCTCTAACTGTTATTGCCTCTGTCGACTGAAAACTCTCCATCTTTGTACCCTTCAATATATGACTCATGTAGCCTCTCTCACTTTGATATTTAACTGCATCAATCCCACTGATTCCTCCTATTTCATCCTTGTTGTTGTTGGTCCTACCCAGCACTGCATCTGTTAGGCCCCTATACTACTAGTGTCACCCCTTATTGTTATTAGTACAAACCACTTATTATATTGATGTACC
>APFE031661833.1:0-36549 GCA_000404065.3 Pinus taeda | reverse complement strand
GTGACATGCTACCATGAGCATAACCGTGCCTAGATATCTAGGTTTCATTTTTGTACATTTTGAGGAGTACGGTGTCAGGGGCTGTATAGACTTTGACATGTATTATTTTTGTAACGCGCGAGGCGCGAACACTTTGACTCACATATATATATATATATATGAATTTTTTGGATGGATCTTGTACATGTGATGATGTTTTAATCATGTTACGCAAGTGTAGCAGTTGCATAACATGTGACCCATGTGTTTTTGTATGTTTATATGCTTATGTTTTGTTCCTAAATCGATCTTATACATGTGAATGTGTTTTATATGCTATGCGACTTTTGGACACATATGTAATCTAATGTATCTAGCGCATAACAAACGACCCGTTGGAACGTGTATACACGCACATATTTTATTCTTTATACAAGATTTTATTTTTGTACAAGCTTAAAAGCACGTGGGATTCATGCAAACTATGCTTGATGGAAAGTGAAAACGGGCGTGCCCCCAAACATCGTGTACCTAAGTGATGTATCAATCCGAGGTATATGCCCCCCAAGCTTTAATCCATTGGAAATGGGTTGAAGGTTGAGTAAAGGGTTGTGCGGTCAAAAACACGAACGCCCGGTTCATTGTTTTAACGAGGTTGACATAATAAATATGAACTATCCTCGACTATACATTGTTTCATTATTTTAATGAGGTTGAGACATTAAGAAAAACTATCCTCGATTCTTGTTTCATTATTTTAGCGAGCTTGACACAAGATGAAGAACTATGCTCGACACTTGTTTCATGGTTTAACGAGCTTGACACAAGATCAAGAACTATGCTCGAGAGAATGCAAAACCCTATTTGTGCATCAGTCTTTGGAGTGAATCAAAGTCTGATGCACAAACAGGGGTTTGCATCCTTCATCTGACTCAATTTCATTTTTTAAGGAGCTTGACATTGAAAAATGAACTATGCTCCGACCAATCATGTTTCATTTTTTAACGAGGTTGCCACAAGATCAAAACCATCCTCGAGTTTTCCTTATTTCATTTTTGGAGGAGCTTGAGATAGGAAAAACTATGCTCCGACCAGTCTTAATCATAGAGAAGAGGAAGCCGGGGCTTCCTGAAGTGGCGCTCCCGATGGGAGATCAAAGCCGTGTAGACGGGAATCTAATGCCCCCAAAGCACTGTTGGCCATATGGGTAGTGCTAGGTAGAGACGGGGGAAAGGTACTCGCATAGTTGACCTGCGAAGAGGCAGGGGCAACTGAAGGAGGAGGACCGGGAGGAGGTGACCATGGTAGAGGGGGGCTAAAGAATGACAACTGGTCAATAGTGACAATCCGTCCGTTATGTGGAAAGCAGATTACGCGGAAAAGCGAGGAAACGATAGCCCCCATGGCATAGATGTAGTCACGACCAAGGAGAAAATTGTTTCCAAGAGCATTTTGGGTAACCATTACATCTAGAAAAACGGTTTTACCGCCCAAAGTAATAGGTAACTGTGGGAGGATTCCTAACGATTGACATGCTCTTCCGTCAAAAGCCAACAGAGTATGTGTGATCGGCTTAAGCAGCGGGGAACTGATAGCTTGCCAAGTAGTGTACGACATAAGACTAGCCAATGCGCCTTCATCCATGATGGTGCCAGGTAGGGCCGTGTCATAGGCATGTACGGTGATCTGGAAAGGTACATGGGATGGGAGGCGATATGAGGTCAGGTGACTTCAATCAAAGGAGATGGCTGAGCTGCGGGGTAGGGGAAGCAGATAACTGCCCGTATGCTCGAACGGAGCTGGTGGAGGACCCTCTGAATCAAAATGGATAAGAGGATCGTTGTCGGATTCAGAAGTTGACGAAACATGAAGAACCTGTTTATGACCGTCATCTGGAACAGGTTGGTCAACTGATGGTAAACTCGAACTGGCACAATCGCCAACCGAAGGTTGATCGGGAATAAGCTGGATGGAACCAGGTACTATAAGAGGAGACTGAGCAAGAGAGGTATGCAAACCAGCCTTGTCATCATTTCAAGGACAATCTGCGGAGGCAGAAAGACGCTGATATCCAGCGGGGAGTTGGGGTGGAGGATTTGCAAGACTTTCCAACACAGAGGCGGCTTTGTCCATGAGTGGACAAAGGGGAAGGAAGGGATGACCTTCACAAAGTTTGCAAGGGAGTCTAATCTTCCCTTTGCCTTTCGAATTCCAAACTACAGGGGTATCATCATTGTGAGGGACAGTGGACGGTGATGGACGAGCTGGATCACAAGCCCATATCCTCAAGACCCTGGGAATGCCAGGACAATCTCGAAGGAGGTGGTTTTCTTTGCAAAGTCTGCATGGAAACTTAACCTTGGGTGGAGGGGTAGGAAGGAGTCCGTCTTTTGTTGTCCATGGTGGAACAACAGTTGTGTTTGTAGCCTTCTTTGTGTTTGTGACCGTTCCCTTGTTTGACTTTTTCTTCGTTGACTTCTTCTTCTTCTTGTTAGCCACCTGGGTACTTCCACCAGGCGAAGAAGGAGTCATCGAAGTAGGTGTCGAAGGGGTGGGGTCCACCTGTGGTTCAACTGGGTGTTGAGCAGGCGGTAGGACTGATGTAGTATCAGCCGACATAGAAGGGACCACAGAGTTTGAAAAAATCCAAACTGGTAACCCGACAGTTAACCCTGGGAGAGTTAGTGTTGCCATATAAAGGGCACCAGCATTTCCAGGAGAAGGGAAACGACCAGCATCCCCACTAGGTAGGGGACTTAGGTTGATGAATCCCGGGAAATTTGCCATGTAAAGACGAAGTCCTAGTCAAACTATCGCACTCAAAATCTAAATGGGTAATGTGATCGCGGCCAGATAAATTATTAAGACATTTTAATTTGACCTTTTCATATTTAGAGAGTCGAGAAAAGGACGAAAAGTTGACTCTAGTCTCCTTCGAATGTTTTTCGAGCACGAAGTGACAAGCTGCTCGCTTACACCTTTTCTGTTTGACAGTCTGAAAAGGATCAAAAGCTGACTACTCTGGAAATCTAGGTAAGAGGGTGTGCCAAATGAACCGTAAAACTGCTTATACACCTTAGCGATCAAAAGATCACCAAGGACTTCCCGTACTGCAGTCAATCTTCCCAAATGCTGTGTTCAGTGCATTACGGTTCGTAGGGCGGCAGACTCGGCTTCCTATGGATCAAAGGTTGTAATCCTATAGGGGTCTCCCAATTTATATGTGACGGTACATGGGAGCACAGTCCGTACTGGCACCTATCGTTTCACCGTGGAGGAATCACCGAACCACTCGACGATAAACCACTAGGCTTAACGACGCCGGAACACGTCTCTAGCCTAGACCTCTAGAATATGAGCGTTAAATTCCAATGCGTTGTTAGGTTCATTGAATCAATTTTATTGTTGATCTTTAATTAAGTTTCAGTTTCTGGCCTTAGCAAATGTAATCTCTCGAAATGTCCTAAATGCCACTACATGCAAGAACTGTATTCGTTTTGTTTGGATGAAATCTAGCTACAGGAGAGTTAAGAGGTTCATGCGAACAAAACGATGTCCAAAAAATTCTAATGCAGCTAATCAATAAGAAAGAAAAAAAAAACTTTTCTCTTTTTCTTCTATTTTAAAGCGAAAAACTAACATAACATGCCTAAAAAAAAAAAAAAAAAAAAAAAATCTTTTTCTTTTCTCTTTAAAAAAATGATAATGCACTTAAAGCATTTCAAGAGATATTCACTATCAGATAACTGCTTTTAAAGAATCTAATAGCCAGTTTTGAAACAAACACAACAACCCAACAAAGCAAAGGAAAAACAAGATTTTCATGTAACTACGTAAGCTAAGTTATCATGAAATCAAGGAAAAAATAAATGAGCTACAAGCGAGATATTTGCGACATGAAGTGCAAAAAACTCATATAACCACCAGGAGAATATAGAAGTCTGACGACAAAAGAACCAGATATATAAATCATCAATCCCACGGGAGGTTCGATAACACAAAAAAGAAAAAAAAGATGTGAAATCGGTAGGCAATGGCAAACAACCAAAGGACGAGACACCACCAGCCAGTTATCAATCTAATAGACTCCCAGAAGGCATATACAGGGCAAAAAGACCAGGCCCAAGCATCAGAGACTGACAAACAGGCTTATTAACAGACTTAACCAGTGTGGCGTGACTGTAAGTCTGCAACTTGCGCTAAACAGAGTGTAGCGCAAGTTATCCGAAAGTAGATCGCGCCTAGTAGCGCGACTGTTCAGAGAAAAACCGCGCTGGCGGGAATTTGCCAGGCAAAAAGACAGAGCGGGTGGTCTGAGGCTTGGTTTTTTAAGAACTAGACAGAGCCAGTGAGTGAAGGATAGCAAGAACTCCAATCAAAGAAATTGTTCAGACAAGAAAATGACAGACAAACGACATGCGAAGCAAGATCGATACTGTCCAGTTTGTAAATCAACCCGGAGATGGACTGAAGTGGCGTTGATCTACTTCACTTCCGCATAGCGGAAGTGTTTCGAAGGCTGCCTGGCCGCTCTTCAGACTTCGTCCATGATTTACAAATCAGACAATATAACACAAACAACAATAGACAAACTCCCCAGCGGAGTCGCCAATTTGTAGCGGAGGTAAATCCCCTCTGCGGACAGAGGCGATCCCACTAGCCCCACAGGGGTCTAGCAACAATCATACACGCTGCATGCAAGTTCCTAATTGCACAATTTAAGAGTCGATCAGAAATACCAACCTGGGATCCAACGCTATTTGCTATGGGAGAAGTGTTGCTCCTGTCCTTAGGCTTTGGCCGGTCACTATCCTTGCGCTCCATGCATGGACACCTGCACAAATGAAGAATAACCCAAAACAAGTGTAAAATCCAATATCATACAATTATATATCAGTCAAGCAGGATATAATTCAAATATTACTAGAAGAACATGTGAATGGAACCATAATAACAGTCGCTTATCATTATATAGAAAAAAGAGAAGAATTACAACCAATTAAGGTTTGACGCTGCAAATCTCCTCCAACTGGGTCAGCAGTCCAACATGTCTTGCAAAGTCACTTCCCCTCTCAACAATCCGGCAGCATAACCTCTCTTTCAGCTCTCACTATCAATTCAGCTTCAACACTCTGACACTATCATTAGCGCTCTCTTCAAAAACTCCCTGGTTCAATGCAGGATGACAGTGATTTATAGCTGGAAGGGGAGAAGGTATTCATCGTATCTGGACACCTCTCGAAGATTTGGCATTGTCCCAGAATAGCCTTTGGACTGGGTTGTCATGGATAAAAAAGCGACACTCGACCGTATCCATGGGATTTTTCCTCAGGGAACTGCATGAGTAATGGAGGAAAAATCACTTCAGTGCGTGTTAGCCAAAAATCATGACTAATTTTGTGTGGCGCGGGCTTTGTTCTGGGACAGAGCGTCTATGGGCGCGCCCTCTTTGTAGGAACTGAGCCATTGGCGCGGGTTAGACATTGTGGACCCGCGCTAATGAAAAAAGGGCATTTTCCAAGGTTAATCTTCAAAGGGTGTCTTTAGGGATATTGAAGTTCATACTTAGGAGACCTCAATGCAAGTGTTTTCAAGTTGTGTCACTGGTCACAGGTCCGTAAATGTGTCCTCCAATGTGTGACAGCGGGGGTAACAAGGACGGTGACCAACGGTGACAAATTACTGCGTAACACTAATATTCTAGACTTAAACTATGCCTTTTAAAATGCAACATGTGCTCATTAAGTCGTGCATCTAAATGAATTTTAGTTGCATTAAAATATGTTGTAATATTTTGGTTGGATTGTATTTTAAGGGTAGCTCAGGTTTGATTTTAGGAGATTGACATAGCTTTGTTAGAAAAAAAGAGAACTTCTACTAAAAAAAGGTGTGGATAGGATTGAAAAAAGTTCAGTCCTTTAACATTTTAGTATATCTTATTGTTAACATGGTGACTTGTTCTTATCTAAGGGATAGCTTAATTAAAGAGAATATTTGTTTATGGCTTAAGTTAATGCGAATTTTTATAGTGAAAATATTCTTTATGTTGTATACTTGTAGTTTCTACTTGGATATCAAACATAAAATCACACAACATATATAACCTCATATTTGAATAAACAGACTTGAGAAACTAAACGGGATATATTTTGTTTTTGCAAAAATAGTGATATTGGTCAATGTTTTATTGTTTAAAATCTATTTAATGTAAATGAGAAAGTAAGAAAATAACAATTTTTTTTTGACATTATTGGAATAAGAGGTGATATGAGATTCAATCCTAGAAATGGTTCTTTTATTGCTTGTAAAATTGACAAGAATATTGTCTCAAAATGAAAGGGATATAATACAAATCTAAATTTTAAACAAAGATTGTATCCTATCCCAAAATAACAAATACAAAGAGACAAAAGAGGTAGAACTGAGCTGAATGAATATTTGGTGTTTGATAAGTATGTAATATGGCAGAAGCTAAGTGGTATATGATAGCTAAATTATTTTTTTTTACACAAATAGTGTTATAGTATTTTCTAATAAGCCTCTATTATGAAAATAGAGTTAATATATGAATAGGTTTTTTCTAGTGGTTTATAGAAATTTAACATCCTTAAACTAGGTTGGTTTCCCTATGGTCACAATTTTCATATTTGTTTTCTAATTAATTATGTGAAATGTGCGTTTTAAGGGACTAGTCACCCTCATTTTTGTCACTCAATAATGAATAACATCTACCATCATTATTTGCAAATCTCTTTCCATTTATATGTATCTACCTATCTTCATATCTCTACACATGATTTCCTCTCTAATGGAAGACTTTCTTACCTTTGTCCACCAACTTATCGTACTCTGGATGGAACTCCATTTTTGAGAGATTATAAGACATTTGTAATAATATGTAATTTTAATCAAGGTTTGATTCTTGAACATTAATCAAAATCTCATACATGTACTAATACCCAAAACAGTACCATCTAAAGTATATATGTAAAGCAAGAATATTGGAAGACTAACTAATCATCTATAACCTTAGTAATTTTCCTATTCTCATAACTAAAAGATCAATATTGATGGTTATGTACATGAGGGCCACTAGATTAAATAGAATATTCCATAACATACAATTTCTTCTTGTTTGTTTAGGTTAATCATCTTTGTTCAAATTCTACCTTTGGGCAAATAATTTGGTGACACATGACTTGTTGAGTTTCCCCAACAATGTCAATGAAAAAGTATATTTACAACATCAAAATGTTGATTTTGCATCCACAATTATATTAATAATTAACACAAACCCTTTGAGACTTTTCCCATGTTTTTATTTATTTCGTCAATATGGTTTCTAAGACTTATTCGATTAAACAACATATATTGAATGTGGGTAATATTAAACGAGTTGTCTTTAGTGCAACCTTTTGGAAGCTTTTCCAGTGGATTTTTCCAGTCTAATTTCTCTAAAATCCGGCAGGAATTCATTGAAATCATAAAGTTTGATGGGTAACCCCTGCACAATAGAAGTGCCCTATGGGTTTTCTAGGGTGTTGAATGCATATATACAATCAAAAAACTAGTTTAAATAACACAAATTAAGATTTCATCACAATTTTTTCCACCAAATTCCATCACCGGAAACTCCAAAAAGTTGCACTAAAAACAACTCCAATATTAAATATGATCTCGATATTTTCGAATCACTATCAATCAATCTATCTCAAGTATGTGGAGGCTCTGAAAAATCTAAACTAGAAGGAAATATATCTTTGGTAAATGTATAAATACAAGCACATCCTTCTTAAAATATAATAAGATTTAACCATGGGAAGATGGCTTAACAAATGGAAGCAAAAGAGTACTTTAAATTGTAAATTTCTTAAATGAAAATATTTTTTAATAACATGATCATGGATACATAGACATAGATAGAGCAAATTTTATATTTTCCCTATAAATCATGGTATCATTATTCTACATATTAGATGATGATGGCTTTAAAATTATGTAGTTTTGTTGCTTTATAGCATTAGGATTTGTTGAAGATGCTTGGACTCTATCTTCCATGGAAAAGTTAAGGGTATTAAATTATATTTAATTGGAGGAGAATCATCTAACAAGCACATTAGTATAAAGTAAATTATAGTGTGAGCATATTTTTTATGTTAATTGAAACTTGAGGTATTAGAGCATTGTCATTGAATGTTTACAAGTAACATTATTGTGTTTTTAACTTGTGGAGAGGTTAATTTTTCACTCAATATGTGACAACTCAAAAGACCATTAATTATAGTACATGTTTGAGCGAGCAATATTTTCTTTGATATTTACCTACTTTAGCATTGATCTCATCTCACTTGTTTTTTATGCACTCTCCAATTGAGTTGTGGCAGTTACCCATGATAATACCCCAATCCACAATTCTTTTTTTATTCAATATTTCTCCCAAACATACATCTATCTTCCAACATAAATCCATTTTATGATTAACATGTCGAATCTTATTTTTTGAGGCATTAAACATAACTGCAATCACTAAATGAATGATTAAGAAACAATAAAATTGTGAAATGGATCCATTATTGTTTGTTCTTAATTGTTCACTGATCATCCAAAATAAAAACCTCTTAATCTTTAAGCATTATGATCACAAAACTTTCACTTACTTTAAAGGTATACTAGTTAATAATAATTACCAAATTAGTATAATATCAAAAAATAATAAATAATAAAAAATTACATTCCTATACATACACAATGAATGATATAATATCAAAAAATTTAAATACATATCATATGATTGATTAAATAATTCAGTTTCATATATATAACCTTATATTTTTTAAATATATATAAAATAAAAAACAAAATTTTAAATACATTTATTTTACATAAAAATAATTTAATTTTTAGCTAAAATTGTAATTTATATATTAAATGAAAGGAGTTGTCTTTAGTGCGACTTTTTGGAGATTCCGGTGACGGAATCCGGTGGAAAAGATTGAGGTTAAATCTTGATTTGTATTATTTAAAATGGTTTTTTAACTGCATATTTGGATTCAGCACCCTGAAAAACCCCTAGGATGCTTTGATTGTGTAGAAATTACCTATCAAACTTGCGATTTCAATAAATTGCTGCCGGATTTTAGAGAAATTTGACCAGAAAAACCCACCAGTAAAGCTTCCAAAAAGTCTCACTAAAGACTACTCTTAAATGAAATGTTTGAAAAACAAATCATCATTATGAACCAAACCATGCCATCATGGGAAATTATCGATGGAACAATGTCACAATAATCGATACCGTTAACCGTGTAAATGCAATTAAGAGAAGTTTTTTTTTAAGTATAAAGGAAAGAAACTACATTATAATTTAAGATGTTTTTTGGTAATTAATTAAGATATATTTTATTTATAATGAGTTTGAAAGGAGAATGTTTTCTGATTAATTATATTATTTTGATTAATGATTTGGTGGATGTTTCGATTAAATTAATCACAATATTATGATTGGGTCGATATTTCAACCAAATCATAATGATGTGATTAATTGAAAGACATTTTAGTTTACAATATGGATCACAAAAGCTTAAGATCTAACATTATCATATTTTTATTACTATTTAGAAAATTTATTTTTGGAAAATTTTGTTTAATATTTTTTTCTTTTATATTTAAACTAATTTGAAAAATATTGTAATAATTCAAATTATTATAAATTAGCTTGAATTTATTTTAACTCTAGATAGAGATCAAATCTTTTTTTTTTAATTTTAAAAGAGGTTTGCACCTTAAGAGATTGATATCTAGATCTAAGATTAATATGGATGTAGGTTTCTTTAATTATTAATTATAATTATAGTTATTAGTTTTTTATTTTTTATTTTATTTTTATTTTTATATAATTTAACAAAGTCAAAATGTTTAGATGAAATTATTTTTAACCATTTATTATTTTTTAATTGAGCTCACATGTTAATGTTCACAAACATTTACACCAACACATCTCTCCCCTACCTTTTTGCTTTTCGATTTAATTTAAAGATGTTATTAAATAAAATTAAAATAAAACATTTATAAAATATTTTGATCTTGAAATGAGTTATGGTTTTGTCCACGGGGTGTTGGATAGATGTTGTTAATGCACTCCTAGATGTTCAATTTGTTGAAAATGGCAACAAGAAATGCTATAAATAGCATCTCAGGTACCAGTGTTGGATATAGCAACAAGGAATGATAAAATAGAAATGTTAAAAATAGCTTTGCTATAAATAACATTTCATGATAGATTACAATTTTAGTTAGTCCCTGAACTAAAATTGAGAATTAAAATTCGAATTTGATCTTAGCAGCTGTTTGTAAAATAATTAATTAATTCATCTTGAGTTAATTAGTTTTAGAAAATCAAACATGGAGTCTATGTGAAGACATGCAACAGTTTCCCCTTTGATTGAGGAAGTTATCCCTTGATTAAAGGAGATCAGGATGAGTTGTACGTTGAGTTGTAATTAGTTTGCTCAATTAACTGATTTAAGTCCAGTTAGATTAGTTCCAATAGTTTGTGGAACTGATTGTGAGTTTAGTTAGTTAATGCATGCATGCATGTAACTGCTGCACTTCAGATAACTGAATATTCTCTCATAAATAACTCATGCATTTCAGTTCAGTCAGAGACCCAGTTGAGATCAGAGGAAGGGACAATGTACTATCAGTTGGAGGATTTTCCCTATAAAGGAAACATCCATGCAGAAGGAATTATCTCCTTCAGGATTGCACAGTTACTTCTAAGTTTAGTGAGCAGTGTGAGAGGTAAATTCACAAAGGTGGCAGCATTGGACCCCAGGAGAAACTACGCAAGGAAATAGGAGGCTTGGAGGATAGAGGTGAAGGTTTGTGAGAAGCCTTTAACTGTCTATGAGCAGCAGAGGGATTGTACTGAGAGCTGGATAGCTTGTGAACTAAAGCTTTGTGTAATCCAGACATATTTCCATTTGTATGATAATACAGAGATCGGGGTTTTTAGCTTAGGCTTTCCCCAAAGTATTCTTCTATGTTTCATGTGTATGATTTCTTTCTTCTCTGTTATATGTGTTCTGATTGATCTAGCTCAAATTGATTAAGCTTCCGTAAAGTCTGATTATAGAAGTAGATCTAGTATTTTGCTTTAGTATATTGCATTATCAGGTGATCTACAGTGGAAAATTTCTACATGGTATCGGAGCAAAGGTGATCAAAGCGAAGAATAGTATACAAAGAAGGGATAAGTTCGAAGTTTGAAGTTCCTAATTATAGAATTTGAATTCTTATCACATCTCCAATTTCACCAATGGTGTTCCACAGTTTAAGACTCAAGTATGCCCTTGATGGCAGCTCGAATTATATGGCCTGGAAGGATCACATGGAAGCAGTATTAGAGGACAACGGTCTAAAGGACTTCATTGATCAAGAAGTCCCCAAACCGGCAGTAGCTAATGCTACAGAATTGGCGGAATGGAAGAAATGTGTGGCTAGAGCGAGGAGAATCCTTCTGGAGGGAGTTCGAGACCACATAGTCTCGAGTCTCCATGGGAAGGAGACACCGTTTTCAATGTGGAAAACATTGAAAGATCTATATCATAACAACAATGATCAGAGGAAGCTGGCGCTGAAAGACAAGCTTCGAAAAATCAAGTGCGAAAAGGGTGACACGATCTTTACATATCTGAACAAGCTCAACACCTGCAGGGATGAGCTTGGAAGTGTAGGTATCACGACAGCCGATGATGACATGGTGAGTCTTACTCTGCTCGGTCTTCTGAAGAGCTGGCATTGCTACCAAGACTCGGTAAATGGAAGAGAGAAATTGCCAGATTGGAAACGACTTTGGTCAGATCTGATGTAGAAGGAGATAAGAAGAAGCACTAGAGATGGTTCTTCATCCAAGGAGGATGAAGAAAATTGCACCTTAGTGAGTAAGGCAAAGAAAGGGAAGGAGAAGGATTATCATCCCAAATCAAGTTCTTCCTATGGTGGGAAGAAGTTTGACAAATCGAAAGGCGATGCTTTCATTGTCATGAGGTGGGCCATTTTGCTACAAATTGTCCACTGAAGAAATGCAATAAGGGATCCAAGGAAGGATCAGAAGGTGAGGCATTGGCCTCACAGTTCGAGTTGGATTTCACCCTCATCGCATGCATGGTTTCATCCATGGTGTGATGTGGTTGGTTTCTTGACAGTGGAGCTTCATTCCACATGACCAACGATAAGAGTTTGTTCAGTACCTTGGAGGAGAAAGTTCTCCAAATACTCATAGAGATGGGTAATGATGAAAACTATAGTGTCTCAGGAGTAGGCACAATTGTTTTTCAGAGGGAGCATGGAGCTCACATTACCTTGACAGATGTGAAGTATGTGCCAGGAGTGAGGAAAAACTTGGTATCGATCACAATGTTGGAAGACAAAGGATATGATGTAGTCTTCAGTGAGGGAAAGGTTTTCCTTAGACACGTCACCACGAGACAGGTGAAGCAGATCGGTTCACGAGTCAAGAACCTGTATGCTCTTGAGGTTCAAGATGCATGCAAAGCCTTGAGGAGCTGATGGAGACTTGGTGGTTGAGAGGGAGAGTGCATTGCCTTTCAACATGAAATGCTAGAAGAAGTCTCAAACAATTGTGGAGAAGCCACAAGTGGTGAAGCAGCTTCAGGAGGTTATGGAGTAGCCACAACTAGAAGCCGAGAGGAGATTGAGTGGAGGCATCCACTCATGCAGAGACCTTTAGTAGGGGGGAATTTCGAGCCAAGTGGGCAGAGGGATCACATGCGTCCATACCTCTAGGTCGGAGGTGAGGCGATGTGGAGTGACAATCCCAAGAAGGATGGAATATGGGCAGGATCATTGAGGTACCCAACCTCTTTGATTAGACCTTGCTATGGGAGTCCCAACAAGGAGTAGCAGGACTGGCTGAGTGGGTAGAGATAGATGCGGATGGAGTGGGAGAGGAATCTGCAGCATCAGAGGATGTTTCTAGCCCAACATGGAGGTCAGTTGGGAGATCAGTTACTTACTTCTCAGTAACTGAGTTGCAGTGCAGTAGTGGGCAACACGATGCAACATGATGAGAGGAGGTGCAGTGCAGATGCATGCTGGGAGATAGGACCAACAACAACACGGATGCAGCAACAAGAATCAGTGTGATCGATGCAGTCAGAGATCAAAGTGACAGAGGCTAGAGAAGTCAGATACTGAAGAGCACAGAGGTGCAGAGTTTTCAGTCGACAGAGGCAATATCAGTCATAGACTTTGATGATAGAGGCATCATTCTGATTCAGGTTGGATTTTTTTTTTGTTTCTAGAGTTGCTAGAGCAACAACACTAGGGAGAAGTGTTGTATGCAGAACACTCCAAAGGTTCAGGATCGGGTTCGAGTTGAATGTCTTTCTTGTTGAAAGTGAGTGTTGAAAATGGCAACAAGAAATGCTATAAATAGCATCTCAAGTACTAATGTTGGATATAGCAACAAGGAATGATAAAACAGAAATGCTAAAAGTAGCTTTGCTATAAATAACATTTCAGGATAAATTCCAATTTTAGTTAGTCCATGAACTAAAATTGAGAATTAAAATTCGAATTTGATCTTAGCAACTGTTTGTAAAATAATTAATTAATCCATCTTGAGCTAATTAGTTATAGAAAATCAAACATGAAGTCTATGTGAAGACATGCAACAATTTCCCCTTTGATTGAGGAAGGTATCCCTTGATTAAAGGAGATCAGGATGAGTTTTACTTTGAGTTGTAATTAGTTAGCTTAGTTAACTGAGTTAAGTCCGGTTAGTTAACGCATGCATGCATGTAACTGTTGCACTTCAAATAACTGAATATTCTCTCATAAATAACTCATGCATGTCAGTTCAGTCAGAGACCCAGCTGAGATCAGAGGAAGGGATAATGTACTATCAGTTGGAAGATTTTTCCTATAAAGGAAACTCATCCATGCAGAAGGAATTATCTCCTTCAGGATTGTGCAGTTACTTCTAAGTTTAGTGAGCAGTGTGAGAGGTAAATTCACACAGGTGGCAGCATTGGACCCCAAGAGAAACTGTGTAAGGAAATAGGAGGCTTGGAGGACAGAGGAGAAGGTTTATGAGAAGCTTTTGACTGTCTATGAGCAACAGAGGGATTGTACTGAGAGCTGGATAGCTTGTGAGCTAAAGCTTTGTGTAATCCAGACATATTTCCACTTGTATGATAATACAGAGATTGGGGTTTTTAGCTGAGGCTTTCCTCAGTGTATTCTTCTGTGTTTCATGTGTATGATTTCTTCTTCTCTATTATATGTGTTCTAATTGATCTAGCTCAAATTTATTAAGCTTCCGCGAAGTTTGATTGTAGAAGTAGATCTAGTATTTTGCTTTAGTATATTGCATTATCAGGTGATCTACAGTGGGAAATTTCTACGCTATTCCCCACCCTATTCTAGTGTTATTCTTGGACTTGACCATAATAGAGTCTGACCAATGCCAAACTTAAAATGCAAAAAATAACAGATTTGTGGTTTTTGAACAACTGGTATTGATAAGTCCTGGTACTTCCCTATGGTATTGTAACAAAACCTATTTATACGTTAATAATATCCATGGTAAAATGAAGGTGAATATCATAGTTAAGAATTGTGTTATGTTGTAAGTAATATTTTTAATTTAACAAATGTTATAGAATTAAATTAAATTAGAATATTTTTTTTTGTAGGCTTGGGGCGGGACTCTCCGATTTACATGTCCATTAAGTACCCCTCAACGGGGGAAGGGTAGCCCAAGATTTGAACCCAAGACTTCCGGTTTGGTAAGACTTCATTTCCACAGCCATTGCCGCTTGAGCTACCCCATGCGAACAATTAAATTAGAATATTTATGATATAATTTCATTTTAAAATGAGTTATGGTTTTTTAGAATGTAGTATTGATTTTTCCAAAAAAAAATGTGATATTGATAAGTCATAGTATTATAACAAACTCTTTTTAGAAGTTAATAATATCCATGGTAAAATAAGGTAAATATTTATAAGTAAAACTCTTTTTATATTATAAACATTAAATTTTATTTATTAATTAAATTTAAATAAAATTATGAAACCAATATTTTAATTTTTATTATAAAATGGGCCTTATAAATGGGCCTTAATTTATAAGGGTTATTTATATGTTTATATTTTATTGTGATATTTATATGTTTATATTTTATTGTGATATATATCAATAAAAAAAAATTACCTAAAAACTTTATTAATAAAAACAATCATAAAAAATAAAACAATAGAAAATGGTAACATCTACACATCTCCGGTTCTGCTCAATTATATTTAAATAACACATCTCCGGTTCTGCTCAATTATATTATATTTAAATAATCTTGTGAATGTGAAATTTTCAAAGTTGTCATATTATATTATAATCTCAATAAATTTTTACGGCTTTAAGGAAACTGTCATAGAAATTAAACCTTAGCCACGATGAAAAACTACTCCCTCCAATCACTAAATCCAACCCTTAGTCAAAATTTTCAAAGTATTTAAAAATATTAAAAATAATAAAATTATATACTTTTAGCCTTTTGTTTTATTAACGTTATGTTACCATTAACCTACCTGACATATTATAAATGTTTTCAATATTAACCATAAAATTCACTAAGTTTTAATTTTCCCTTTTAATTGATTTACCCTTTTAATTGATTTATAAAGTAAGATGAAATTTTAAATAATATATAATTAACACAATATATAAATTAAATGGCTGTAAACATCAAAATACTTATTTTCCGATACATATAAATTTTCTTATATTAGAAAGATCATGAACATATATAAATTTAAGAATTATGTAACATGATTCTTGATTTATAAATAAGACTTGTTATAATACCATGGGTTATTAATATGACATTTGGAAAAAAAAATTAAGTCATTTTAGATGGCAATTGTTCATATGATAGTTTTCTTAATTAATCAATTTAATTAAAAAGGAAGAAAGAGTATAACCAGTTTAGAAATAAATCTTAAATTTTGATTTGAAAACACTATTAAAAATATTCTAAAAAATTTATAGAAATTAAATCCCTATTATTCATTTAATACTAATAATTAAATTAGAATTATAAAAATCCTATTACAAAATAAACATACTTACCAAAATAGTCAATCACAGTGTTAACAATTTCATGATCCAATTTATATATGGAAATCATTCCACACAACAATATTATGTTAGTGGTTCGAAAAATTACTTGATAAATGCAATATTAAATTAAATTCTTCATAAAACATATATCTCCAAATTTATCTTTATATTATCATATACTACACATTAATCTTTGTGGACGTTAATTATTTAATGAACTTTTAATTATTAAAAAACATTTGTCTAATTTTACTCTTAAATAAAAATATACTAAAATTTCTGGAACATTGAAATTTTGTTCTTCAATTTATATCCTATTATATTAACAGAAACCAAGTTGCTCTCTGGTCATTGTTTCGAAAATTATTGATGTGATGGCCACGAAGCAACCGTCTTCTTTATGCTTTCCCATTGGATGTACATGAAAATTATGTCCTTAATTACGCCAAACAAGCGTTCTCTCTCCTGGTTTCGGGTGAGTAGACATTGTTCACCCAACCAATAACAGCCTTGGAATTTCGTCCTCCTTCGTCCAGTGATAAGCTGCCATTTGAACTGTCCACCTGGATACCCCGAAAAACTGCCATCTGCCTTTCTCCCGCCACAGGATTGGGTAGCAGCTGCACATTCAATATTCTGCCCGGCTGTTGCCTGCGCATTGAATAGCCATAACCATAGACCTATGCGCTTTTACGTTTGCTTGCTTCATTGGGTTGAGTTCGAGTCGGTTTAAACGACTTCCTTCCAGCGAAAATATATGCTGCAGAGCTCTGTCTTCTTCAGCAGGCATGAACATTCCAGAAATAAGTGATTTGTTGGAAATTTTTGGTAATTTCAAACACAAAAGAACAAAGAACAATGCTATGTTTTCTCTACAAGGTTTTTAACATAGGGAAGCTAAATTGTTTTCTGAGAACAGAGATTTTTCACACCTATAAAAACTTTATATTCATTCATAAATATTGTCTGTTACATATTTTCTCCTCTCTATCACAGAGATTCACCAAGAACTTCTACCAAAACAAAATTACTCTGCCTCCATTTAAAAAAATTACACTGCTGTGTGTAAATTTTTTATTTACATTTACTACTGTAAATAAAAAAAAATTCTTACATAAATTTACTACTGTAAAAAACAATTTCATCATACGCTCATGCATATTACAAAAGACAAAGACCTCCCGCATAAAAAAAAGGATTACATGATCTGTTCTTGGTTTTGTTTAGCACTGCTTTGCATAAAATTTTTGGCACTATTGCGCATTCCCAATTTGCTTTCAACACAAAAACTTCACACTACTTCATATTACTTGCATATCTTCACCAACGAAAAATTACATTTACACTACTGTGTGTAAATTTTGTTTCTCCCCTTGTTTTCAGGTTGCTGCGTTTTTTTTCATTGTAATGCAATACAATAACAAGGGTTGACATTTTTGTTTTACATCTACCCAAAAAAAATTATACCCTTAAAAAAACATTAAAATTAAAAGCCTTTACCTATATTCTACGAACCAAAATAGATTACATTAATTGTTTCTTGTCAAAGTCGGCGGTCAAAAGAAAATTTTTACTCCACGCAATCTCCATGCCCTACAGATCTGTACGCAACGTTGACTTTGACAGTCATCCTCGCAATCGGAGGAATATCGCTTGACCAAACCAAACGAACATTATGATCCGGGGGATGGTCAGTTTTGAAATCGTACTTTGGACGCGTGGCAGCAAGTCAGGGTGATTGGAGCCTCCTCCAAAAATACCACTTTTGGCAAAAGGTGGTGCGGGGAAGTCTGGGTGGTTTTGCAAAACAACGCTACAATAAATGCGCAGTTGGAATTATATTTCAACACTCCCCTTTAATTTCAACTGCTGGGTTATTAGTCAAACCCAGACATTTCCTCAAAAATTCAAAGCTTTTCTGGTCCAATGGCTTTGTCAAAATGTCTGCAACCTGTTCCTGAGTCCTACAATGTTGTAAAACAATTTCTCCATTGTTCACCAATTCCCTGATGTAATGAAACCTTGTGTCAATGTGTTTCGTTCTCTTATGAAATACGGAATTCTTGGATAATGTAATAGCTGAGCTATTGTCACAAAAGATCACCGTTGCTTTTGCCTGCTCTTGGCCTAAACTCTTTAACATTCTTCTCATCCAAACTGCTTGACATGCTGCTGCTGTAGCTGCCACATATTCTGTCTCTGTTGTAGACAACGCTACAATAGGTTGTTTCTTAGAAGCCCACGAAATGGCTCCTGAACTCATGTGAAAGACATAACCGGATGTGCTTTTCTGATCATCTACACTTTCAGCCCAATCACTATCAGTGTATCCAACTAAATCTGAACATTCTGAAGCAGTATATAAAATGCCAAATTTTTTAGTACCTTTAACATACCTTAGAATTCTTTTTGCTGCCTACCAATGTGCTTCTTTTGGCTTCTCCATGAATCTGGAAATTAAACTAACAACAAACATTATATTTGGCCTAGTTGCAGTTAGATACATGAGGTTGCCAACTATGCTCTTGTACAAGCTAGGATCAAAATCCTTGTTGATGTCCTCTTTGCTGAGTTTTAATCCCATCACTGTGGGAGTGATTGCTGTCTCGCTGTCTTGCATGTTAAATCTTGCCAACACTTCATTAACATATTTTGCCTGTGAGATAAAAATCTCATTTTCATTTTGATCTACTTCTATTCCTAAGAAGTATCTCAGCAAACCCATGTCAGTCATTTCAAATTCCTCTTTCATGACTATTTTGAAGTTTTCAATAAGATAAACATCATTGCCTGTGAAAATAACATCGTCAACATACAACACAACAATTAAAATTTTTCCATCCTTTTCTTTGATGTAGACGGTGGGTTCTCCCTCACACTTCTCAAATCCATTTTCCAATAGATAGGAATCTATCCTACTGTACCACGCTCTTGGTGCTTGCTTCAGCCCATAAAAAACTTTCTTTAATCTGCATACTTTGTACTCTTGGCCTTTCTTCTCATAGCCTAGAGGTTGCTCAATATAAACCTCTTCCATTAATACTCCATTCAGGAATGCTGACTTCACATCCATTTGGTAAACTTTCCACTTATTTTGTGCTACTATGGACAGCACTGCTCTAACGGTTTCCATTCTTGCAACCGGTGCGAAAGTTTCCTCATAGTCTCTCCCATACTACTGCTTGTATCATTTGACAACCAGCCTTGCCTTGTGTCTTTCTATTTTACCTTCAGCATTACTCTTGGTCTTGTAGACCCATTTAGCTCCAATGACTTCTTTACCTTTTGATAGTTCAACCAAATCCCATGTCTTGTTTCTTTCTATGGCATTAATCTCCTCATCCATAGCTTCTATCCATTTCCTATCCTTAATTGCATCTTCGAAATGAATAGGGTCATCAACATGACAATATAATGCAAACAAAGAGTTCATACCTTCATCATAAATGTCACTTAAGTTTTTGAACTTCTTACCTCTTTCAATTGGTGTGCAAGTGCTTGAAGATGCACTTGAATTTCCTCCTTGTGGTGTGCTTGGAGAAGCACTTTCATTTCTCCTCAAGGGTGTCCCTCGCTGTCCTTGTGTTGGCACTGCTGTTTGGGGATGTATTTCAGCCATCTCCTCATCATCTTCATCATAAGACAGTTTTTAACATTCACTGTTTTCTCTATGCTTCCATCCCAAGCTTCCTCCTCAATGAACTGAACATCTCTGCTCACAAAAAACTTCTTGGTAGATGGGATATACAACCTATAAGCTTTGGATTCCTCACTGTATCCAATGAAAATACATTTCTCTCGTTTGCTGTCCAACTTCCTCCTTAGCTGATCTGGAATGTGTGCATAGGCCACACATCCAAAAACTTTCATGTGGGTGACTCCTTGCTTTCTCCCACTCCATGCTTCTTCCGGCACTTTTTTCATCACAGCTTTTGTAGGACACCTATTTAAAATATACGTTGCATAATTTACAGCTTCAGCTCAATAATCATTTGGCAAATGCTTTGCCTTCAACATGCTCCTCGCCATATCCATGATGGTCTTGTTCTTCCTTTCAGCAACTCCATTTTGCTGTGGGGTGTACCTAGCTGTGAATTATTTATGAATTCCATTTTCTCTACAAAACCGTAGGAATTCTTTGGAGATATACTCACCTCCTCTGTCAGTTCTCAAAACTTTGATATGTAGCCCACTTTGATTTTCCACAAGTGCTTTGAAATTTCGGAATTTTTCAAACACTTCACTTTTATTCTTTAGAAAATAAACCCAAGTTTTTCTTGTAAAATCATCAATAAATGTTAGAAAATATTGGTTGCCTGCTAGTGATGGAGTTTGCGTCGATCCACATACATATGAGTGGACAATCTTTAAGGGTGCTTTTGCCCTTATGCTTTTCCCTGATAGAAAACTTTCTCTGTGTTGTTTTCCAAAGATACAACCTTCACAAAGGCTGTCTGGTTTCTCTATCAATGGTAATCCTCTTACCATCCCTTTTCTGCTCAACAAATTAAGACCTCCAAAGTTGAGATGTCCAAATCTCAAGTGCCACAACCAACTTTCATCCTTTGGTACGCTTTGGAAAGCCTCTCAGGTAATTGCTGCAATTATTTCTTTGTTTTTTAAATATGCCCTTATTCTGAGAGGGAACATTCTATTCCTCGTCATCTTCACTTCAGCAATACATCTTTTGCTGGGTGCTCTATCCATGATGGTGCATACATCATTCACAAAGAAAAAATTGTAACCCTTTTGAACAAGCTGTCCAATACTCAAGATGTTACATTTCATTCCAGGAACATAATAGATATCTCCTATGGTTTTCTTTTCACCTTTCTTTGTAAATATTTTTAATTCTCCTTTTCCCATAACAGAAATTTTACTATCAATCCCAAGTGTGACTTGTGATTTCACATTTTGATCTAAAGCAGAAAACAGGGCTATGTTTCCTGTCATATGGTTACTACAACTGGAATCTAGAAACCATATATCATCATTGTTTGTTTCAGCCATGTTACAAGCTAAAAGCACATTATCTTGGCTAATATTTTCTTTAGTGATATTTGCACTAGATCTATTACTCATATCATGCTGCTTCTTCCTACATTCATTTGCATAATGCCCATATTTTATACAATAATAACATTGGACATTGGATTTTTCATACCTTTGTCCTTAAGCATAATGTTGTCCACTTTGTTGACTGCTGCCTCAGCCTTGGTTCTGATTTGGATAGCTGCCTCTTCCTTGAGCATTTGTTGGACTGTTCCTTCCATCTCTGCTTTGGCTTCTGCCTCTTCCTCTCTTGTTTCCTCTGCCTTGACCTCTTCCTCTTCCAACGGACATCTGGGTCTTGAAGGCTTGCTCTAGGGATGAGTTTTCATTTCTACTCAACCTCTGCTCATGTGTTATCAGTGATGCATGAAGTTCATCAACTGAAAAGTCTGTGAGATCCTTTGTCTCTTCTATGGTGGTGACAATCACATCGAACTTTGAGGGTAGGACCCTCAACAGTTTCTCCACAATCCTCCTTTCTTCAAGAACTTCTCCATGAGATCTTATTTGTGTGACCAGACCAATCACATGTGTGAAGAATGAGTCAATATTGTCTGACTCCTTCATGCACAGATTCTCAAAATATCTCCTCAGCAATTGTAGTTTTGCTGTCTTCACTTTCTCCATGCCTTGATAGGCTGTCTTGAGAGTTTTCCATGCTTCTTTGGATGTCTTGGCTGCTGCTATCCTTGGAAACACTCTCATGCACTGCTTGATATAAAAATACAAGGGCTTTGGAATCCTTCTTCCTATTGCTCTTCAACAAATCTTTCTCTGTCTGAGTTACGCTGTTAAACTCATTTTCATCTGTGGGTTCTTCAAACCCATGTTCAACAAGTTCCCATAAATCTTGAGAGGCAAACAGGGCTCTCATGGTTATTTCCCAATAGTCATAATTTTTCCCATTAAATTGTGGGAGCTGAGTATTAAACATACCCATGCTAGTGCTGGTGCTGGCCATTCCTTGCACTCTCAGCTATGCTTCAAATATTTGATTGTGTATTTAAAAAAAACACTGACTATCTTCAACAGCTACACAAAAAAAAAACTTTAAGAAATACCTGGATCCTTTGACTGAGTCTTCACTCTGCTGGAGAAGTTGCTGCAGCAAAAAACCTTCCTTCAGTTTCTTTGACACCTACAAAGATCCTGGACAAGCTCTGATACCACTGTTGGAAATTTCTGGTAATTTCAAACACAAAAGAACAGAGAACAATGCTCTGTTTTCTCCACAAAATCTTTAACACAGGGAAACTAAATTGTTTTCTGAGAACAGAGATTTTTCACACCCATAAAAACTTTATATTCATTGATACATACTGCCTGTTACATATTTCTTCCTCTCTCTCGGAGGGATTCACCAAGAACTTCCACCAAAACAAAATTACTCTGCCTCCAGTTAAAAAAATTTACACTACTGTGTGTAAATTTTTTATTTACATTTACTACTGTAAATAAAAAAAATTCCTACATAGATTTAATGCTGTAAAAAACAATTTCATCATACGCTCATGCGTATTACAAAAAACCTCCAGCATAAAAAAAGGATTACATGCTCTGTTCTTGGTTTTGTTTCGCACTGCTGTGCATAAAATTTTTGGCATTACTGTGCATTCCCAATTTGCTTTCAACACAAAAACTTCACGGTACTTCATATTACTTGCATATCTTCACCAACGAGAAATTACATTTACACTACTGTGTGTAAATTTTGTTTCTCCCCTTGTTTTCACGCTGCTGCGTTTTTTTCATTGTAATGCAATACAATAACAGGGGTTGACATTTTTGTTTTACATCTACCCAAAAAAATTACACCCGTTAAAAAAACATTAAAATTAAAAGCCTTTACCTATATTCTACGAACCAAAATAAATTACATTAATTGTTTCCCTGTCAAAGTCGGTGGTTAAAAGAAAATTTTTACTCCACGCAATCTCCATGCCCTGCAAATCTGTATGCAGCTTTGACTTGATCGACGACGGACAATCATCCTCGCAATCGGATACGAACCAAAATAAATTACATTAATTGTTTCCCTGTCAAAGTCGGTGGTTAAAAGAAAATTTTTACTCCACGCAATCTCCATGCCCTGCAAATCTGTATGCAGCTTTGACTTGATCGACGGCGGACAATCATCCTCGCAATCGGATGAATATCGCTTGACCAAACCAAACGAACATTACGATCCGGGGATGGGCGGTTTTGAAATCGTACTCTGGACGCATGGCAGCAAGTTGGGGTGATCGGAGCCTCCTCCAAAAATACCACTTTTGGCAAAAGGTGGTGCGGGGAAGTCTGGGTGGTTTTGCAAAACAACGCTGCAATTAATGCGCAGTTGGAATTATATTTCAACACGATCAACGACGTTTCAATGTAGGTTTCAAACTACAAAGGATGAGTTTTCTGTATATTCCTTGCTACTTGTTTGCCTTCTATGCAGAGTTTATGGTTGCCCTTCTCAACTTCTATGTTTTCCAACGATTTACCTGCAACAGAAATCCTTTGTATTTATGATTGTAATTGGATTTCCTTCTTCGCTTCGTCACACAATTATTTATTAGTTTTGGCCACTGGAAAATACCCACTCTATGTAGAACGGTTAGTGACATGGTTTTATTTTCGCGGTATCTTGAATTCGACCTTGGCAATGATGGTCTTCTAGCTACGCGTCTTGATGGGGTCGTTGTATATCACCTTCTCATGTTTTTTTTTTTTTTTTAAATAGATTTTCATTCTAATAAGTTACATTTTTTTTGGATTTATATCAGATCAAACAGATAAACTCATCAAAGAAAAAGATCATCGACATGACTGTTTTTCGATAGGAGAAAAGCCGGAAAGCAAGAAAAACAGGGGAGATTGTAGAGATCCCAGCCAAAAGGACACGATAAAAAATGAAGAGACCAAATCATAGCAATATAAATGAAAATTATATCTCAAACAATCGCATACCACAACACCTGCCATCAGAGAACCTTTCAAAGAACATAAAACTCAAAAAGAAGGAGAGACCAATTTTTTAGAGTGCAACAACCTCCATGTTTTGCTCCCTAAAGACATGTTAAATCACCTTCTCATGGTTGAGGCTATTACATTAAAATAGCTAATTACTACCACATGGGGAATAATCTAAAACTAGAGAGTCAATTAAGTGAGGGTTGAGTCAAATCGAGTTAATTCATAGTCAAATTTAATGTGTGGTTGCATGTCAAGTTATTTTAAGCGAATCCTTAGTTGGAAAAGTTTAAATACTTAACCGAATTCCTAGTTGGAAAAGTTTAAATATCCTTGATAGGTTTTTTCTGTGATTAATACAAGAACCACAACTTGTGTATTTTGTGTGAAATTTGTGTTTTGCTTCCTCTACTTTTTAACATATTAAATGGTACATAAAATGACTAGATTGGAAATGAGTAGCAATATAGCCAATAAATACTTTATATTTGTCTTCAACATCTAATAGATTTGAAATGAGCAGCGATATGGCTGATACACAGTTCATGCCATGGATTATAACAAAATATTTGATTTCCAAATCTATACACAAAGAGGAACCATCTATAGTGCCTTCAACTAAGTAGAGTATTTGGATGCATGCAGTTTAAATCCTTGCAAATCTAAAACAAAAATCTGTAACACATGCTTTTACAGGTTCTGAACCAATGTTAATTTCTCTCGAAATTTCTTTGATGGGTTGCCCTCTACTCCTTTTTCTTTCAGTATTATAAGGAGTCCCTTCAAATCTAAATCAAAAGCCTACACGCTTTTTACAAATCTTTAACGAATGTTCATTTCTCGCGAAATTGCTTTCCTAGTTTGTGTTGTGATCCTTCTGCTTCTGGCAATGTATGTAAGGAGTCTGAGTCATAGGAAAATTTCTATTTGACTTCCAAGTCACATACTCTTTGATATTTAACTTTGAAGTCACATACTCTCTTATACCACCTCGGAGATGGCGATTTAAGTAAATAGACTTACTTGGAATATAGTGTAATAGCAAAAATTGAATACGATTACAAATTCTAATATGATTTAGTAATGAAAAAGTAGGATACCGATAAAATGGACCATGGCTCCAGTATAAAGTTTAAATCTCGTAAATATAAATAAATGTATTTTGTTGAAAATTTTCATGAGAATTTCTACATCATGAGCTCCCAATGAACTCGAAAAAGATAAATCAATTCTGAAAAATTTGGCCATTAGTTTACCGACCTGTATCAAATATATAATGTATGTACTGTCTGTGTACTGTAAAAAGAATTGGATGAATTCCATATACCGATATGGTTGAATCTCCCTATTGTGGAATATAGGGAGAAAGGTGATTGGGCTCACATCCTCAAACCTATTATACTTCATATCCTAGCATTGATGGACCAAACTGCCTTTCTCTTGGGGTTAATTTTGGGTTAAATGGGATGAAAGGAATACCATTGTATTCATCGGGGTAAGACTCAGGGGGGAATGCCATTTACTAAACTTTTTACCTTTTGTATTTTAAAAGCTAATCTCCAGGTTGGAGAAGAAATGAAATGTGGAATCAATCCCTATCAAATTTTATTCCTCTTAACATTTGAGTTGAGGGTGATATTTGAATTGTTTTTATATTTCTCAAAATTTGAAAGATGAAGAATTGTTGAAATATTAATTTGAGTTAATTTAAAAATGCAATTTACAATTACATAGTTATACATTAAATTAGAAATTTCAATTGAATTTTGATCATATTGAGAAGAAAAACCATCAAAACAACTGGATAATATGATGACCTTATATCCCATGATTATGAAAAGAGTGGAGATATATCTGATGGCTCTCTGTGCGTGTATGTTTGCTATAACTGGAACCCCGAATAAGTTTATCTTTGAAATTCTCCGAATATGGAGCTTTTGCTTCTAGATTTTAAAAACGTTCATCCAAAGAGGAAGAATTGGTGCCTCCAAAGAAGATTAAGTGGAGATTAGTCCCTCAAAAACATGTTTTCAAGGTCTTCCGCCAGAACTGAAATATCACACATACTAGTTGTTTGCCTTGTACCATCTACGAAGTGGGTGGAAAGTTTGGTTGAGATTAAGAGAAAATAATAATGTCTTTGCATCTTATAATTAAAGAGGCGTCATTTAAAATCTAGGATGCTAAACTTGATCCCTGGTGAGCTTTAAAGAGATTTAAAGAATTGGTTCCTCCAAAGAAGATTAAGCGAAGATCAGTCGTTGAAAAACATGTTTTCAAGATCTTCCTCCCAAACTGAAATATCACACATACTAGCTTTTGGCCTTGTACCATCTACGAACTGGGTGGAAAGATTGGATGATATTAAGAAAAAGTAATAACGTCTTTGCATCTTATAATTAAAAAACCGTCTTTTAAAATCTAGGAGGTTAAACTTGATCCCTGGTGAGCTTTATCTATAATTTATTTTCCCTGCAATTTCACAAAAAAATTGTAGCTTCTCTCTCATCCATATTTTGTATAGGCCATGTGATGAACTTATTCATAGTATATGTTTCCTTTTTTTGTATTTTGCATATTATTACTGGAGAGATTGGAAAGGCTTGTTTTGTGCCATTACTTTTCCTATAAGAGCCAATACACTACTTAATGTAATTGATCAGAGGGTTCCATTTGCATTTTCTACTCTTTCTTTAATTTCAGTATACTAGTCACTTTAAGATTTGTTTTTTTTTGTTCTTGCAACTTTACTAAATTAACTATTTACACTTGTATTATGAATGTAAAACAATTTTCTCTTTCTTTTGGTAATATTCATAGTTCAATTTTGAAAATAAGTAAATGTCTATTTTGCAATTTTTTGGGCCATCTTATCTTACAAAAAAATTCTTTGCCACGTCTATAGTTTTTTTACCACTGATTGTATTAAAATACAGTGTCATTGATCGGTTATTTATACTGCAAATATAATCTAACTTATTTTGTTCTTGTATGTGTGTAATGTACCCCGGTAACCTCGCATGTAAAAGCAGGGAGTTAGAATTTTTTTATACAAATTACCCACAAGTAATTATCCAATTCACAACTCCACAATTCCTCATTAACCATTAGATATAATGTTCATTAGTACATCAAGTAAATTGCAATAAAAGACACTAAGTTGCATAACCATTAACCACCACTGTGGTAGTGTAATAACATAAACTGTCTCATGAATCCTTGCATCCATTTCATGATTTCCTTAACAATATTAATTAATCTCATACTTGGACATTATGGTTATGCCATCAAATAAAGAACCATCAACATTAAGGATTCATCATCATCAAACTGACACAAAAGGCAATCACACCATTGAACAACAATATACCCTAGAAACCCTGTAGGGTGAAAACCAGCAAATTTTAATCTTATTATTAAACGTTCATGAGGGTTTTCACCCCTCACTAAATGGCTTATAAGGGATTCCATCCCTTAACCATTGTTATAAAATCATTACAATGAATTATCATTAAGTTGTCAGATAACTAGCTAAAAGCTAATACATTTTCCAAGAAACCCTTTTCTTACATATTGCCACATGCAACATTCCTTGTGGCATGATTGTTCTAGAAATGGACGGTCCTGCAACTCGAACTCATCTGCATGGACCATTAATCCTTTTCTTGCCACAATGTTAAACATCACTTTTCTTTGGCACCAACTGCCATCGTTTCCTGTCAATGTTGTCGTCAGCAAGCTTTGGCAACAACATTAGATACCATATTAATGAATCACTAATCAACCTCTAAAAGAGATCTTTTAACATCTACCATATGCATGAGCAAGCATGACATGCTATTTAACTAGTACATATACTCAAGTAAATATTGTTTTACCTCCACAATGTTTATTCACTCTAATGCATAATTCTCTTTAAGAGATCTAATTCATTAGTTCTACTAACATGTATAACACAATCGTTATATCTTCATACATGTAATAAACTATTGTTTCTATGCTTAAGCACATATGTTATTTTTTGAGAACTCAACATAGTTTCTCTATCATACAAAGAACATAACTCTTATATCACAATGACTATTCTTTGTGCATACATTAGCTTGTCATAATAGCCCTTCTTAATATACGCAACACATATTCCCTTCACTAGAATACTACCATCATTTCATGTAACAAATCACATACTTCTTTCTTAAAGGAAGTCATTATAGCCCCTTTTCTTTATCTTCCTATAAGTAAGTTCCTCATGCTTTCTCTTTCAAGAAAATACTGGGAATACCCATCTTTATGCATAAAAATCAAGAAACAATAACAAGGTTAACTTACCCTTTTTAAGCACCAGACTAGAAATCGACCCAACTCATCTAGCAAGACAATCTTTCCAAGAGATTAATATTTCCAAGAAAGTTAACTTAATACTTTCTCTACGTACACCCAAAATCATATTTCCAATGTCACAGCAGCTACCCTTATGTGCATGCAACATGTGTTTTTTTCCTAACACAATTACTTTTACTTCAATGCACATAATTTTTTCATGAAACAAGTATGGATTCTTAATATGATATGAACACTATTCATATGTGTCTTTTAAGGAAATAATCTCTATTTTTGTTTTCAAGGGATCTCCCATAAAGTCATTATTTTCATGCATGAATAATGCACTCTTTTCCTAAAAAGAAACTATATTTATGTGTATTTAAGACATACTCTTTCCTCAAGAAAGTTAGGAATGAATATTATGTGCCTAGAAGCACATCATTAGCTAT
Organism: Pinus taeda; assembly: GCA_000404065.3. Taxonomy (NCBI): domain Eukaryota; kingdom Viridiplantae; phylum Streptophyta; class Pinopsida; order Pinales; family Pinaceae; genus Pinus; species Pinus taeda. Next base: position 7,644 of record APFE031661833.1, on the reverse strand, counting down.
TTCTATCATGCATGTAATGCATAGTTATTTCACTAGAAACTTAGAAATTAGCTAGAGTCACTATGCAATTAGCATATATCCTTTTTCAAGAAAATTTTATTAAATAAAAATACATATTTTAATTCAAGGAAAACTTGGCCACTTGTCACACTATGTCATCGGGAAGTTTAAATGCCTCACCATCTTTTCTCAAGAAGATATTTTGGCTATATTTAGCAAGGATTTTAATCCAAGAAAATGACAAGAGACAAGCATTTCACACACAAGACTCACATGTAGTCTTTCTAAGAGGAACTACCTATTTTCTTCACCAAGAAAACATATATAAAATAATCAATCTTTAACATATTTTCTTTACCAAGAAAACATGTTAAATATTCAATCTTTTACTGCATGCACTAACATATTTCCTTTACCAATAAAACATATAAAATATTCATTCTTTTGCATGCATTAAAATATTTCCTCTACCAAGAAAACATATAAATAATCAATCTTTAACTGACAATCCAAAAAAAAACAACTTATTCTATAAAGAATGCAGTTACTTATCTGTTCATGGCAGCCTCCTTGTCTCCATCACCTTCAACACGGACAGAGAGAACTTTTCCTCAAGAATAATGTGTGAAAGGTTCGATCCTTGCACACTGGTCTGAGAGTTGGCGAACTCCATAGTCCGACCGCTTCCAGGGAGTTGAAACAGCAGCCCCAGCAATATAAAGAGAATGAAACTCACTACAACTGGTGCCCAGTCCACCATTTGAACTACCGATAAACTTCAACGCACACAGAGCGAAAATGTGCCCAAAAATCGAAACAAAAGATTTGAACAAGAGCTCTAATCTGCACCCTGATACAGAATCTAGTACCCAGATCAAATAATTAGCATAGAAGAGCTTAGATTTGAGAAAAGACCTAAAAATGCGTTTGACAATTTGATGTTCTGAGCCTGCTCTTTGTGGTGATCTTTTGCTCCCTTTTCTCCCATTGTACACATAACAAGGAGCCCTCTAAACCAGATTCCCCACACAGACCTCTGCTCTCCACCATGTCACTGCTGCTACGGTTGAATACGTGGCTGATTCCGTTGGTACGGTTCAACTATTCCCTCCTCTATTCGATTCATTTCTCATTCAGTTTCCTGAATAACAAGAATCAGTTTCACAACTAACTCATAAATATTTCATAACTGTTTATTATGCTGAGTTATACGGTAGGGATGTTATGATGCGTTTCTACTTCTCTCATACAAAAATTTTGCTTCTTATATCATATGTTTTTCCTTTCAACGTTTAACTTATAAGAAATTCCCTGCCACTGCTTTACCTTGTTACCATTTTTTATATTGAAATACAATCCAGCTGATATATGTTTAATTCATTGTTTTACATTATTCAAAGTACCTTATCTATAATTTTTTTTCCCTGCAATTTCACAAAAAATAACTATTGTCTCTCTCCTCTAGATTTTGTATGTGCCACGTGATGAACTTATTCATAGTAACTATCTATTAGAAAAGCAAGATTTGTTGTGCTATTCTCATAAGGTCAATTATCATAGGGTCCATTGTTGTGTTATCTCCTGACGATAATTGTTGTGAAATCCTAATATTAGAGTTGCTAACCTGAATTGAAGAACCTTATACTAGTTTTAAGAACAGTTATATTGTTCAAGTCTTTTCCCCTCACAATGTCCCTCACTGGTAAAACAAAATTAGACCAAATGGCCTAACAATTCTGGACTCACAACTGTTGGTTGACTGAAGGCCACATGTAACAATAAGCTCACTTACTTCACAGTTCACAAATACACAGGTAGACAACAACCCTTTTAGTCATCAAATAAATAACATAATGCTACACAGGTAGACAACAACCTTTTTTGTCATCCAATAAATAACATAATGATATCTATTATAGTCCACAAAATTCTCATTAATGGCCATGAAAATAAAAAATTCTAATGAACTCTTATCATTGACTATAAAAATTGTTGTAAAAATGTCATTTTTAATGTTATCTGAATATTTTCATTTGCTTTGTCACGTAAGATCCAAGCAAGTTTGCACTTGCTCTGCCCCAGTTGCTGGTGCTACAGAAGTTGCACCTGTTGCAGTTGTTGTAATGGAAGAGGAAAAGAAACCTGAACCAGAGGAAGACTTCGAAGATGATATGGGTTTCGGTGTTTCTGACTATATTGGATGTGTTGTGGAGGAGGAGTTCGAAAAGGATACCGGACTTCGAAGATGATATGGGTTTCAGTGTTTCTGACTATATTGGATGTGTTGCAGAGGAAGAATCCGAAAAGGATACCGTCTTTTTAACTAGACATGATTAACAATTGAAATACTAAATAGATTTATATGTTACATTTTTATAAAAAAGTTTAATGAATTAATTATATTGTTATGTTGGATAAAATGAAAAAATATTAATATAAAATAAAATATAAGCTAAATTTAAATAAACAAAATAAAATATAAGTGAAATTAAGGAGCCTCAAGGGTTTTTTTTGGGCTATTAATATAAACATAAAGATGTCAATTTAAAAATGTTTTTAGTTACTGAAAATTTAATTTAATTTTTTACTGAGAATTTACATAGAGTATAGACATGTAAAGTATTTGAAAAACCCTGTTCGGATTAACCATATTCACATAAAAAAAAATGCCCTATCTAATCTGAAACTAGCACCTTGCAAAGATAGTGTACCTTGTACCTTTAACTTTAATAATTGACATTATTCTCAGACATTTATATCACCCCAAATTTTTTTCAAAATTTGACTTTCTTTTACACATTGGCTTTCCTTTACACCTCTTAATACCATTACTAGTTTTATATCCTATTATAATAAAAGAAACCAAGTTTCTATTTAGTCAATTTTTCGACAATTATTGCTGTGATGTCCACACGAAGAAACTGTCTTTCTCACGCTTTCCCACTATATTTTATCGGTTTCTCTTTTTATTACAAGACTGTATGGCTAAATTCCATAGGTGAAGTTGAGTGTACATATTAGTTGTTCCAATAAGACGGTGATGTCAAAAGAGTAGAGCATGGTGATAAATATTGATGTAGACTCTTATTGGATTTATATGGGGATAATTATTGATGTGGACTCTTATTGGATTTATGTGGATGGTAGATATTTAAATATTTTGAAATTGGATGATGAGGGAGATGGTGATATCAAAAGAGTAGAGCATGGTGATAATTATTGATGTGGATTTTTGTTGAATTTATGTGGGTAGTAGATTCTTGAAATATTTTGAAATTGGATGATCAGGGAGGAGGTTAATTGTTTGATCTCTCAACCATAAAATTTTGGAATATTTTGGAGATCCACAAAAAAGGGAGAAAGAAGCCATTGCCAATCCTGATTTCCCGTTGGTTTTCTGTCATTTCATTGAGTTAGCAAATGAGAATAGAATTATATTAAAAAACAAATTATTAGCTTATGTATTACATAGTTCTTCATAAGATCACATTAAAAAGTATTCCAAATCCCCAAATCCAAACAAACATCTACCTAAAAGGTATAGTCATGGTAGATAAATCCTCCATGGGATCATATGGCCTCCCTTATCCCCACATATCTCCCATGTTATTTTCACTAATTCAAACCAACCACATTTGATCCGAATCTTAGGGGAGGCCCCCAAGATCTAAAAAATTAAAATGGATCTTGGGGGGAGAGACCCCCAAAATCTGAAAACTTGAATTGCCAGAAGAAAAAGAGGAGAATGCCCAATAAACAAAACCATAAAGAAACATTTTATTAAAACCAATAATAACTATAAAGGCTACATTGTGGCAGACTATCTGTCCTTTTACAAAATGTGACTTGTTACTTATAGTATTTTTCAATTACATTACCACGAGTCAATTCCATGGGTGAATGAATACCATGGGTGGATGTCAAAATACCATGGGTCAATTCCATTGGTGAATGACTACCATGGGTGGAAGTCACAATACCATGGGTTAATTCCATGGGTGAATGAATACCATGGGTGGATGTCACAATAACATGGGTCAATTCCATGGGTGAATAAATACCATGGGTGGATGTCACAATACCATGGGCAAATACCATGGGTGAATGAATACCATGGGTGGATGTCACTGACAATACCATGGGTGGATAAATACCATGAGTGGATGCCACTTACAATACCATGGGTAAATTCCATGGGTGGGTGAATACCATGGGTTGATGCCATTTTCCATTTGGATCATTCCTCCCTCCTTAAGAAGCAATGGTCCCCATTGTGTGAAGTTCCCTCCTCCGAAGCTTTTGTTGAATATGAAGAGCCACTGAAGAGAAGGGTTTTATGTGGTTAACTCATAACCGTGATGAACGAAGATCCGAGGATAGAGATACCCTATAATGCTTGTGACCAACTGTGATACTGACAGTGTGCGACCTAGAAAATGGACTTCGATGAAGTGTGGGTTTGTGGATGACCCATAACCATGATGAATGAAGATCTGAGGATAGAGATACCCTGTAATGCTTGTGACCAACTGTGATATTAACATTGTGCGTCCTAGAAAATGGACTTCGATGAAGTGTGGGTTTGTGGATGACCCATAACCATGACAAACGAAGATCCAAGGATAGAGATACCCTGTAATGCTTGTGACCAACTATGATACTAACAGTGTGCGGCCTAGCAAATGGACTTCGATGACAAGGATTTTGTGCAGTTGACCCATAACCATGATGTTGGTTGTTGATGAAGTAGCAGGTGCCTACATAGCCTTGGTTGGGAGGGCACGTCTCCAAATAACCCAAGCCGAATGCTACTATGCTGAAACTGATGAATGTGAAGCAAGTGCCTACTAAAGTGGGGTGGGAGGGCACGTCTCCAATGGGAACCCGCTCCGAATGTTGCTCCAGAATTAAAATGGACATAACTTGGTCAATATAGCTCAGAATATTTATTATAACCTATTTTTGGAAGCAAAAGGACCATTTTTCATCTTCCCATGTGTTGGAAATCCTTATCTGGACACCCTAGAATCTCCGATTCGCGCTGCAATTTTTTCCACCGTCACAAAAGTTTTAAAAAAATAGTTGATTTTAAATGAGCGATATCTCCCACATCCAAACTCCGATTCGACCCAATTTTTTTTAAATTGGGTGATTTTTCAAGAGGAGCTCAGATCTACAATCCTTTTTCTGAAATTCTGCACAAAAACTTCAAAAAATGATAGGAGAGTCGCCGTCCACTAGTTGTCGTCAGAAAAAAAATTCTACAACATAGCTGATTTTAAATCAGCGATATCTCCCTCATCTAGACTCCGATTTGGCCGATTTTTTTTTTGAATTTTGGTATTTTTTCGCAAGGAATCCATATTTTTTATTTGCTTTTGTAAATATTGTACCAAATGTTTCAGATCTGATCTGAAAACTCGCCACCCAAAAAAAATTTCCTGCAAAAAAAATGAAAAAAGAAAAATTATTCTTGCTTGGCTCAAGAAAGTGCTCTGTGGAGGTCGTAGTGTGTGCCTGAAGTTTGTTGAATATTGCTTCAAAAGTTTGAAATTGAAATATGCATGAAACCCTCATTCCCATGGAATCGTAACCTACTCTGATACCACTGATCTGGATCTTGGGGAGGCCCCCAAGATGTAAAAAATTAAAATGGATCTTGGGGGAAGAGACCTCCAAGATCTGAAAACTTGAATTGCCAGAAAAAAAAGAGGAGAATGCCCAATAAACAAAACTACAAAGAAACTTTTTATTAAAACCAATAATAACTATAAAGGCTACATTGTGGCAGACTATCTGTCCTTTTACAAAATGTGACTTGTTACTTATAGTATTTTTCAATTACAATACCACGAGTCAATTCCATGGGTGAATGAATACCATGGGTGGATGTCAAAATACCATGGGTCAATTCCATTGGTGAATGAATACCGTGGGTGGAAGTCACAATACCATGTTAATTCCATGGGTGAATGAATACCATGGGTGGATGTCACAATACCATGGGTGAATAAATACCATGGGTGGATGTCACAATACCATGGGAAAATACCATGGGTGAATGAATACCATTGGTGGATGTCACTTACAATACCATGGGTGGATAAATACCATGAGTGGATGCCACTTGCAATACCATGGGTGGATGAATACCATGGGTTGATGTGATTTTCCATTTGGATCAACATTCTACCAGCTTACTATGTGTGTTCAGGGTGCAATATAGAATATGGTCTATAACTTGACACACATTGATATAACAAATGGAGGATAGGAATATCTCCAGACTGCTTCGTGCGTTCAACTTTAAATGGGGTATAGAAATCATGTAATAAATTCTGAAACAAAAAAAATGTCTAGTAAAACAAATACAACATGTGCCATACACCTGAAGCAGTATCGCCATCTTCTTCACTTTTGATAACCAAAGCAAAAGAATCTCCACCATCCATGCACCTATCAACATTTCTCACCCTAGTGCTTAATATTTACATTATTTTAAAACACAACTCAGATAACATTTAAAAATCTTCTACCTAAATCTTTTGTTAAACTTTAAATGGGTATATAGTGAAACCAACCAAATGTCCAAAATGCAACTTACCCATCAAATTCCATCCATCCCCGGTGGGAAGGGATGATATGGCCCCCTCATCCCCATGTCTTTGCAATGTTCTTTCACTAATTGAAATCAACCACGCTCTACCAGATTTACTGTGAGCTCAGCGCACATCATAGAATATGGTCTATAACTTGACACACATTAAAATAACAAACAGATGATAGTCGTTGGACTGTTTCGTGTGTTCAAATGATGTAATAAATGCTGAAATAAACAAAATATCTAGTAAAGCGGACAAAACATTTTCCATTCACCTCAAGCTATATCATCATCTTCTTCACTTTTGATAACCAAAACGAAAGAATCTCCACCCTCCACGTGCGTATCAACTTCTCTCACCCCTGAAGCTTTATTACACTGAAGGTGTTTATAAGGGGGAGCTGCTCTGGGCACTTTCATCGTCTGTCCAATGCATATAGTGTTGGCATTATGTTTCTGGTATGGTTATATGTTACAAATGTTGTACTTGATGGCAACACCCATGGCATGGCTCTCAATATGATGAGAATTAAAAAGTATGCAGGAGAAAATTTCATGAAATTTTACGCAGAGAAAAGTTTATAAAAGTTTATTTCATGTGGAGAAAAGTTCACGGAATTTTATGCAGAGAAAAGTATATTTCATGTGGGAAAACTTACCTTTGGTCCATGGTAGTTAGTCCTTGGAATTGAACCTATGGTTTTTGGACCATGGCATCTCGACAGACGTGTTGATCCCTAGTATTGAGTTGATGGTATTGGTTTGTTATGCTTTTGGCCCATGGTATTGTTTTATTTTATTATTATTATTGAGCCCCATGATCCATGATTTGAGGAAGAGCTTGCCTATATAAAGCAAAGGAGATCATTTGGCTTAGGCATGCTTTTGTGTTGAATATCTTAAGATCTGAAATATTGGGTTATTGTTTCAAAAGCTCGATCTATATGAAAGTGAAGTGGAAAGCGAATCTGTGAAGGGTGATCTCTCGAGCGCTGCAGCTGCAGAAGTGCGAAGGCGCCGCAGGAAGGTGGCGTAGGAGATGC
>APFE031661830.1:17971-41142 GCA_000404065.3 Pinus taeda | reverse complement strand
TGTACTCGGAAAACATCATCGGGACAGTTTTGAAAAACGTGCCTCTTGGCACGCCTCAACCCCTTTACAGCTTGTACACAATGATTTATGCGGTCCACTTCCTATTGCTTCATTCTCTGGCTGCAAGTATTTCTTAACTTTCATTGATGATTTCTCCAGATGCACTTGGGTATACTTCTTAAAACTCAAGAGTGAAGTATTTAACATTTTCTTGGCCTTTAAGGCCTTTGTTGAGAAACAATCTGGACATCAAATTCTTAAGCTAAGATCTGATAATGGCGGAAAATATGTTAACAACAAATTCATCACTTTTTGCACTAAGCATGGAATCCAAATGCAGCATATTGTTCCATATAATCCACAAAAAATGGTGTAGCTGAAAGGAAGAATCACACCTTAAAGGAAATGGCTAATTGTATGCTTCAACCTAAAGGACTTAGTCTTAATTTTTGGGCAGAAGCAATTAACTGTGCAAATTACATAATAAATCGCACTCCTACTAAGGTTTTAAAGAATATCACTCCAGAAGAAGCATGGAGCTCAATTAAACCAGATGTGAGTCACTTTCGTGTTTTTGGAAGTGAAGCATGGGCCCATATTCCAGATGAGAAGCATAAGGCTTTAGAACCTAAGAGTGAAAAATGTATCTTTGTTGGATATTCTGAAAATGTCAAAGGATATAGACTTATTCCATTTAAGTCCAAAAATGTTATCATTAGAAGAGATGTAAAATTTGATGAAAATAAATTGGCCTACGAGCCTAGTTCGGCTTGTGTGCCACCTCTCTCTATCTCTTCTACTTTTGAACATATTTCTTCTTCAGATGATGAAAGTGAGGATGACAATCCTCCCCCGCCTTCTCAGGATCCTCCTTCAGCTCCTTCACTTCCGAAATGGGTCCGTGCTACTCAGGATGCAGCAGGTGATCTTGCGGGTGATCCTACAGATCAGCGCCGTACACGTTCTCAGTTCGAAAGAGCCTCTTATTTACTGGCTCAAGTCTCAGTAAATTATGATCCTACACCTTTGCAGAAGCTTCAGGCCATCCAGATTGGGACACAGCCATGAATGAAGAATATCGTTCATTATTGGCAAATGATGCATGGGATCTTGTTCCTCTACCAAAGGGACGAAAACTTGTTAGATGCAAATGGGTTTACAGAACCAAGTATGGACCAGATGGGAAAGTTGATAAACATAAAGCTCATCTTGTTTCTAAGGGCTTTTCACAAGTTGAAGGCATTGACTATACTAAAACCTTCTCCCCTGTTTCCAAAATGAACTCTAACCGCCTTGTTCTTTCCCTTGCTGCCTCTTTCAAATGGGAAGTCCATCAGATGGATGTTAAATCCACCTTCTTGCATGGGGATTTGCATGAAGAAATCTATATGGAACAACCTATTGGGTTTATACAAACAGAATCCAGTCTTGTATGTCAGCTTAAGAAATCCCTTTATGGTCTCAAGCAAGCTCCTTGGGCTTGGTATGCCAAAATGGATAGCTATTTTTTAGAATCTGGCCTTTCTAGCTGTCATTCTGACAATACTGTCTACACCAAGAAAGTGGAGAAGTCTCTTATCATTCTTGTTCTGTATGTTGATGATCTTATCCTCACTGGTAGTGATCCCAACCTTATCATCCATGTGAATTCCAGCCTTAAAAAGAAGTTTGAAATGACAGACTTAGGACACTTACATTATTTTCTCCGTCTTCAAGTCTTGCAATCCAAGGAAGGTTTTTTCCTCTCCCAATCCAAGTATGCCTGTGATCTTCTACGCCATTTTCACATGGAAGATTGTAAGCGAGCTCCTTCTCCCTTTTAGTCTGGAGTCAAACTTTCAATCACTTATACTTCCCCTGAAGTTGATGCTACCTTATACCGTCAACTTGTAGGAAAACTTTTGTATCTAACCCGTACTCGTCCTGATATTTCCTTTGTTGTTGGTCTTATTGTTCGGTTTATGCAAACCCCACATGAAAGTCATTGGAAAGCAGCTAAAAGAATACTTCATTATGTTCGAGGTACAGTTCAGTTTGGCATTCATTACAGTGTCGAAGCATCTCCTCTATTGGTTGGTTTCACTGATTCCGATTGGGCTGGTGACCCTGATGATCGGAAGTCTACTGCCGGTTATGTGTTCACTCTTGGTTCAGGACCTATTGCATGGGCTTGCAAGAAACAAGGTGCCATTTCTCTTTCTTCAGCAAAAGCAGAATATCGTGGTGCCGTAGAAGCTAGTAAGGAAGCCTTGTGGCTTCGTCAGATCCTATCAGAGTTTGGCTTTCAGCAGTAGCATCCGACTACACTTTGGTGTGATAATCAAAGTGCCATTCAACTATGCAAAGATCCAGTCCAGCATCAGCGTAGCAAACACATTGAACTACACATGCACTTCATCAGAAAGCTCATTCATGACCATGTTCTTGAAGTGCAATATTGTTCAACAGATGATCAAGTTGCAGACATCTTTACAAAGGCTCTCACAGAGGCGAAGTTTACTAAACTTCGATTTATGGTTGGAGTTCAGGAAGTTGTCACTAAGGGGGGATAGGCTCTAGTGCCTCCTTCCTTCTCCTATTGTGTCATATTTGTAAATCCTTCAATCCTATCCCAAGTTGTTCTTAAGGGGGGATGTTAGGATATTCCGACACATAGGAATAGTTAAGTATAACTTGGTCTAGTATAGAGTTAGGTAAAGTGTGTTTCTTTACTATGTACATTTGTAACTTACAATCTGACGGTCACGATATGTAGTGATCTGACGGTTCATTCTCTCCTCAGTATTACCGACACTTGATCCGTGGCTTAACACTCGATTGGTCCATGAATTCTATTTAAAGCGAATGGAGGGTCATTTTTAGGTTAACCATTCACGAGAGAAGCTTATGTAAATTTTCATTCTTTTATTAATAAATTGCCTGAAGTGGCCACGTTGGCTCAGGCCCTGGACTGTTTCCCTCTTTGAGGGTTTTAACCACGTCAAAATACTGGTGTATTGATCTGTGATCTGGTTGTGAGCGGTGTCCTTTGGTGTTCTGCATGAGGATACGATTATATTTCTGATGCTCAACAATTGAATATATTCCTTGCTACTCTAAAAGGAACAAACCTCAAATGGTTTATGGGTTTAAGAGGAAAATATATTACAACATGGGATGACATGAAGAGAATTTTCCTTGAAAAATATCAAGACTACAACAAGTCTCGAGACATTAAGGAGGAAATATTTAAGATTATGTAGAAAGAGGATGAGAACATGGAGGAATTTGTGGAACGTTTTAAATACATCTTGTAAAGATCAGCCCATAATGACTTGGGTAAGGATATTTTAAAGATAATCTTTCTCTGAGCACTAAGTGAAGAATCCTTGGAAGTCCCGAATGTGGTAGGAAAAGGAGATATCTCAAAGGAAGAATTCGACACCATCTATGACTTGTGTATGAAATTTTCACGTGGAGATGCAAGGAATACGAGCTCTTAAGACATCCAATGGTTGGGTTAGAAGAAATTAGGAACTTGTTGGATAATTTGAGGACTGATATTCTAAGAATATTGTCCTCATAGCTAGATGTTCTGCAATGAAAACAAAAACATATGGAAGCTAAGAAGGTGATGGCCATTTTCTACACTCAATGCAGGAAGAAGCACCCATTGAAAGAATGTCCACTCAACACCATTGAAATGTGTGCAATATGTGAGCAGAGCCATTCTATCAACATGGTTCCATATCTTCATGGGCTGAAGGGAGTCTTTCAAGAAGAAAATGAAGAAGTAGATTAGATTTAATTCATGGGATCAAAGAATCCATGGCATCGTGACCACAAAATATGAATGAAGGTATGTCTCATGATCCTTCTCAGTATTTAATAATTTTAATTTTGGGTTTTATCTTGTACCATTCCCACCTTCGTGGACACAATACTACCAGTATCGAATTCCCTGGTAGTCATGGTCCCCCTAACTTGGTCTAGCCCTTTCATGGTCCTAGAGCTATCATGGACCTCCTCTTCCTACAAATCAATTTTCCCAGCCTATGCCACCACAAAAATTACAACTTCCATCTAATTCCTCCACTTGTAATCCTCCTCTTCATCCACAACTACCTGTTCAATTCAACCTAAACCTGACTAATAAGGGAGCCCAATAGGTTGAGATACTCAACCTTCCTGCATATGGTATTGCTACTGTAGAATATAATGAATTGAATCTTTGATCTGAATGAGTGGTAAATACTAAGACTTCACCAATAATTGTTGAACATACTTTTGATGAAGTCTCATAACCTAAACCTTGAAACTCCTCTAGAAATACTTGGGGTGATTCGATATAGATTACAATGGAACAATAGTCCCCCACTCAAAAAATTGTCACTCAAGGATGTCAAACTGGCCTACCTTACCCTGAGAGGCTATCCTTGAGCAAACAAATTCCTCAACCTAAATTTGACTTTTTGGGGGAATTTCAGAACATATTTTTCAAAATCCCATTACTTCAAGCTATGAAGGATGTGTCGATCTATGTTAAAAATATTAAGGAATTTTATTCTAAAAATCCTGGAAGAAAACTGAAAGGCCCACCTAGTATTCATGTCATGGGAAAATTATTAGACATAATGTTGGGAAAAACTACTACATCCGTCAAATATGGTGATCCAGGAAACCAATTTCTTACAATGTAAATTAATGGAGTTGATATTCCAAATGTGTTGGTAGACCTGGGAGCTGCAATTAACATTATAACATCAACAATTGCAATACCCTAGGCCTACTCGACTTTAAACCAACCCCTACAGTCCTAGAACTTGGAGACTGATCCACTGTAAGACTAGTACGGAAGTTGGAAGACATGCCCATTTTTGTAGATTCTTGGAAATACCCTGTCAATATTTTCGTGTTGCACACTCAATCTCCAGCTAGGGGGCATCCTTTGATTCTAGGTAGGCCTTGGCTCGCTACCATATATGCTTACATTGGGTGCCGATTGGGAAATATGGGAATATTCAATGGAGAAATCACAAAGAGCGTTGTTCTTTACCCACCTGCAGAACTAAGTCCATCGGTCAAACCATGATTTACTTTAGAAAAAAAGTCTCCACCCACAGATGATTCTAAGCCTGGAAATGAAGATGTTAGAGTAATTATTACCATTGGTGAAGCTCTCGGTTTTAAGGATGAAACGAAAGATGATGCTATTAGTACATTTATTAGTAGTCCCAATTCCGTTTTTGGTTCGACCCGACAACTATTAGGGTCTGTTATGAGTTGCTCTACTCAGGAAACTATTGAACCAAAAATAAAAATTGAAAATGTTCTCATCACTGCACCCCATAATAGTATTCCAGTAGAAATCGATCGAGGGAAAACACTAAACGTTAATACTAATTTTTCTCCTTCTTAGACTGAATAATTGTTGAAAGTTCTTTAGGATAAGAAGGAAGCGTTTTCTTGGGAATATACAGATATGAAAGGGATCCCTATTGATCTATGTACCCATCATATATATATATATAAGAGAAGAATGTCGACCTGTTCAACAACAACAAAGAAGGATGAATCCTGCTTTGAATAACATTGTCAAGGAAGAATTGCAAAAGCTATTGGATGTTGGGTTTATTTATCTAATTTCAGATAGTCAATGGGTATTCCCATTAGTCATTGTTCCAAAGAAAAATAGAAAGTGGAGGAACTGTGTTGATTACAGGGAATTGAATAAAGCAACCCAAAAAGATCACTTTCCCTTACCTTTTATTGATCAGTTCCTCGATAGACTTGCCGAGAAGAAGTTATTCTCCTTTTTGGATGGATTTAGTGGATATAACCAGATCGAGGTATTTCCTTAGGATTAAGATAAAACTACTTTTACTTGCCCTTTGGGAAATTTTTCATATTGGGTCCTTCCTTTTAGCCTCCGTAATGCACCTTCTACCTTCCAATGGGCAATATTGGGAATTTTTTCTAATCTAGTTAATAACAGTGTTGAAATTTATATGGATGATTTTACCCCATATGGAGATTCCTTTGAAGAAGGTCTAGAGAATTTAGAAAAAGTACTTATATGATGTAAACATACTCATGTTTCTATTATAACAGTAAAATATCATGTGGTGATGGAAGACGGGATAGTTATGGGGCATTTACTTTTAGCTGCACGAATATAGGTTGATCTTGCTAAGGTTGAGGTAATCTTAAATTTTCCTACACTAAAGACACCAATGGTGGTATGTAGCTTTATTGGTTATGTTGGGTATTATCGAGGCTTTATACAATTGTTTTCTAAAATAACATTTCCACTTTTCTAATTACTACCTAAAGATGCAGAATTTGTGTGGACTGATGCATGTGAATGACTTTTTCAAAGATCAAGAAACTAGTTTGTAAAGCTCCAATATTATGCGTCCCTGACTGGAAACTCCCATTTCATATCTTCATGAATGCTTCTCTTACAACAGTAGGGGCAGTTTTGGGACAACAGGAGGACAAAAGGCCATATGAAATTTATTATGTCAATAAGAATCCTGCTGAACTCATTTATATGGTAATGTAAAAAGAAATTTTGGTTTTCATTTACGCTGTTAATAAATTTTGGCATTATATTACAGAGTACACCACTTTCGTGCACACAAACAATTCAGCCATTAGGTATGTAATGAAAAATTATATAACTCCTTTTCAAGTTACAAGATGGTTGTTATTGATACAAGAATTTGCTATTACTATTGTAGATAAACCAAGAAAAGCTAATGTGGTAGCAGATTTCCCATCTAGGTTGAATATTAATGATGAAGATACACCTATAGAGGATAGTTTTCCTGACGAGCATCTTTTTGCAATCTCTACTCACACCCGTTGGTATGGAGATATTTCTAACTATCTTACTACATGTAAGGTACCTCATCATTTGTTGTACAGAGAAAAATGAAGAATCATCCAAAAAAGTGTCTGCTATAAATGGATAGAGGGATACATCTTCTACATTGTACCAGATCAGAAAATTCGGCGTTGTGTAGGGGAGGACCAGATTCATGACATTATTAAAGCCACCCATAACAACCTTTGTGGAGAGAATTTTGCAGACAAGTGAACTGGTCATAAGGGGTTGCAGATGGGATACTATTGGCTCTCTATTTTTAGTGATGCTAAGAAGTATGTCTGGGGGTGTGACAACTGCCAATAGATGGGTCAGCCTGGTCGATCAAATGAAATGCCACTACAACCACAATTAGTCCTTGATCCCTTTGAAAAGTGGGCTATCGATTTTGTTAGACCATTTAATCCTCCTTCTCATTAGAAAGTCCATATTCTTGAATACACAGATTACGTGACAAAATGGGTGGAAGGAAAAGCTATTGCAAAGGCCATTGAACAAGTTGTCTCAGAGTTTTTATTTAAATAAATTCTCGCTTGGTATGGGGCTCCTAGAGAACTAGTTTCAAATGGACGGGCACAATTTACATTACATTTAATAGCAGTGCTTATGCGAAAATATGGAATCAAACTAGGGTGACATTTCCATATCATCCTCAGGTGAATGGTCAAGTCGAGAGCACAAATAAGGTACTAGAAAACATTCTCACAAATACTCACCTTCTGTCCTGCACAATTTTAGTAGCTACTTACAAACATTTTTGTAGTTATATTGTTGAAAAGAATAAAGGAACATATTTTCAAATTCATCCCAGCTATGTATTGAGGCAATTGGAAGTGAAATACAATAGTCTTTTGTTTGACCTATCAAAGTATTTGTGAACATCCTGCCAAGATCAACCTCATCAATATTAAATTTTTTAGAATTTGAAATGAACTAAAAAAGGTGATTAAAGGCAGAAGAATTACCATTGAACTTTATCTTTGATTGTGATACACTAAAGCATCTCCAAGGAGGTTTTTTAGAGTAACCCATAATTCAAGGTTTAAAATTATGCGATAAACCTTAGCAAACAATTTAAAATAGACCATCCTTCTAGCGCCAAAAATGTTGATCGAAAAAAAATAACCTTTCAACATTTTGAGGGAGTCCACCCGGTAGGGAACTTAAAATAGCTCATTTTCTATTGGAAATGGTGATTCTGATTGGTTCAATTGGGTCTAGTTACCCTCTCTTTATCTCTACTAGCTTAAAGTATGTCTTTCATATACCAATAGAGAAGAGACATCAGATCATCGCTCTTGCTGATCAGGAAAGAAAGTGATCCTTAAGTTGATCTCGGGCTCAACCTAGCCACTTTAGAGATTGCCCCTATATGAGTGGACTTCTAGGATGCAGAAAGTAGAAATACATGCAAAGTATAATCTAAGATGCATTTAATACTAGAGTTGTCTTGATTGAGGGAAGGATTAGTCCTTCTCTCAGTCAAGAGCAGGCTAAAAAGATAGGAAAATAAACAAAAGTATGTTTAAATTGGAAAACGATAAAGGAAATAAACCAGGGAAATAGTTTCGAGACCTAATCCTTGTTCAAACGAATGTATACAAATAAATTCCCATTAAATAATTAATAAGCATCCAACTACAAACATCTCCAATTCTTAATCAAACTTATTCATAAGGACCCAAAGATTCATGCCACAATAATGAAATAGTTAAAATGCATGACAAGTATAAAGAAGGAAATTTATAAGATTAAGTTGTTAGATAGCCAGTAGCTCAAGGAGATAAAGGTTTGTCCTTATACAAGTTCTAGTTTTGAATCTCATTTCTGATTAGCCCTGTAATATAGCTGGACCATATTTTAAATAAGAATTTCAGTAAACAATAAACAGTAGTGCTGAAAAGACACATACATACTCATACACCATAAACGATATCTGAAAATTGAAGCATTTACTTCCAATAACAAAGAAAGCAGTAGGAATATGCAACCAATTACTGCAATAAATATTATTATAAAGATGAATCAAGTAATAGAAAACAATAGAGTTATAGTAGTGCAAGTCCTCTGCTACCTCTAAACTCGATTCCTTGCCTGAAAAGATGGATCAACTCTCACTGCAATAGTGTAAATGAATGACAGACTCCCTCCTTACAAATAGGTTGTAAGCCTAAGCATTACTCAGCATATTTTCTCTTGGATTCGAATCCCCTACTATATAAACAAAGATGGGTATTTATACATTCGAAAGAATAAAAATTTATCATAATATCTCAACCAAAATTGACATAAAAGGAAACCCAAACAATACATTAATATCTAATGGATAATCTTGGCCTAATCTTAGCAAATCTGAGAAAATAAATCTGAATCCAATTCAAAGAGACTTTGAATAAGCCTAATGGTTGTTTCCAACAAATTTCCCGAATAGACTTTTCAATGGTCTCTGTCTTTCTTAAGCGATGTAGTGGTTTTAACTGTCCGATTAAAATCAAAAGTCCAAGATCCTACAAAATCAGCCCTGTTGTACCTCTGTAGGGCATCTAAAATTTTTTGTTTGTTTTGGATTTTTGAAAGACCAAACATGTACAGTCTTTTAATTACTTCTGATATCTTAGAAGGCCTCATACTTCACCTTTAACTAAATTTAGCTTTGAAAAGATGTGTAAATTTGAACATTAGAAAATATATGATTCGTTAAATCTCCGAAAAGAGTATTTAACTGGATATATATAGATGATGTGTGTAAAATATTTTTACAACCAAACAAAATATATTTAAACCTTAAATGGAAATGACAATTAAAATATGTAGAGGAGTTAATTAAAACAAAAAGTCTAATTAAATAATCTTTGTAATTGATTATAATTTCGTGGGGGCTTTTAGATAGATTGAGATTCAATCTTATCTTACCCAAAATTCCCATCAATTTCAAATATATGAAAATTTAAACAAAATGAAAATATTAAAAACATAGAAGTACTCACAAGGACACAAGTGTTTCAAAATGAATCTATAATCCTTCTATTACTCTAAGAAAATAACTTTAGAAGATTTATAAGTCTTCTCAAGAGTTTATCATAATGATTCAACCCTTTATACTTTGATCTACAAAGTATTTTATACATCTTTTTTGAAAATATCTTGATTTAAATATCAAGATTTAGTTACAAAGATTGGGGTTGAAAAGGTTGTTGTTCTTGCTAATCATCTATCCTTTTGTTCCTAAAAACATGCATCTTGTTACTGACAAATTTTTTTCTATTGCTGGAAAACTATTGTGTGTTCAATCAACGAGATGGAAAATATTTTCCCATCTTTCTTCATTTGGAATGGAATATTTGATTAACTTTCTATATGTTTCATCCACTTCAGTGTATTTATGAAAAGTAGGTTTGACTACAAAAAAATGTTTGATTTCATGTTTAATCAATAAATCAAAACTCAAACCTTTAATAAAAGCTTTTCCTATAATATTCCCCTTGATCTTAGCAAATCTGGATTTGTATGTAGCTATAGCATGTAGCTTTCACTGATATTATTCAAGGGGAACCAAACTGTCTGCCATTCCTCTTAAACTTGGAAGTCCTTTTTGATGTAGAATATTAAACTTTTTGTGGAACTTCTGAATACTAGCTTCAATATTATGGCATTTATTTTCTCGCTACAACATTAGATTCCTTTTAGTGAGAATCCTTCTCACTTCCAAAATAGTTTCAGTTCTGTCCTCAATTTCATATTCTTCCATCTCTTCCCTTGTCTTTGAATTCATAATTCTAATTAATGTTGTTCCCTTTCCTGGTTTTTAACCTAAGTCTTTCTTTCCTTTTGTAATTACTTCCTTTGATTTTTCCAATAGTTCCTCGTGTTCAAAAAACATTTCAATGGAAGGCCACAAATTAGTCATATACTCATTAATATCTAGCCATATCGTTTCTTTGGCCTATGCAGTGGTTTGAGAAATAATAGACTCGTTTTCTAGAGTCTCTATTCTCTGAGTTAATCTATGAGTTTTCTGAAGCTCTGCTAAGTAAACATTATCAATTTTTAACTTCTGCTCTTGGAGATTGTAGAGTTGAACCTTCAACTTTTCAATTTCTTGATATTTTATGGACAAATATCCCATTGTTTTAGCTAAATCTGTTGTTGAGTCTGTGGACCGTGTTTCCACTACTATAACTACTGCAATAGAAGTTGTTGCAATAGGATTTGTTGAAGTACTTGTTGGTCGATAGATTTGCCCATTTTTACCTACTTTTATCCATTTCACCTTACCCATTCCATAGTTTTGTGAGGTTAATTTATGTCTCAAAACAATGAAGGTATATTAATTTGGCATGTCTTCTTGAAATATTGAATAATGAAATGTAGTCTTAGGGAAACACTACCTATGCTACTTTCTGATTAAATTTCTTTTGCAAAATCGAGGTAATGATGATGAGTAGGCTATGAATTAGTGCAAATTTTGTTAATGAGCTGACAGTGTTATTCCCAGACAGGGGTTGCAACGATGTTCAACCAACGAGGAGATGATGGATTGATACAATTTCTATCTTTTACATTATGTTTCCGTTTTAACTATACAATATATTTACGAGGAGATAGTATTTTTAAGTTTGTTAATACTATTTATGTAATGATATAATGTATCAGTAGTGGTTATCGTGGAAAAAATGTGGACATTAGATCCAAGAGGTGTAACAACAGACTTTATTTTGTTCCTCTATTCATTAATGTAATTCTGAATTCCTAAACTTCGTGTAATCTTTGATCTTGCCATAGTCCTAATCGGAGAGTTGGGCCCACTCTCCTGATCAGGTGTTGTTGGATTAGTTGTGTGTATAGATTCTAGCATTGTGGAAAAACAACACAATATATCTATATATATATATATATAGTTTGAACCACGTGAGCTGTAGAGGGGTTAATTCATGACCTAGTATTAGTAGGTCGATAACTGCCATGTGGTATGACATGGTGCATGACTGAGATAACCACATGGGTGCCACATGGTAGGTCAAGTGATGTGACACTATCTGATTGGAAAAAAGTTAAACTAGCCATATATTTTGATCCATGAGTCAGATAGAAAAAAATTATATCATTAGAAAGGTCTTGATGGGATAGATGTGATAATGACATCCATTTTAAGTTTTGAGAATGTAAGAGCCCTATCCTAGGGTCTTCTAACAGATCTATTTCTGACGAATTTGAATGCAATAAGAGGTAATATTTTAGTTTCTTACAAGACTTTTGAACAAATAAAATTTTACCATTTACATTCTAATTCTTATAACTTATGGTGAACATTTCATTTTGATAAATTTACATGAGTAACCTATAGAGGAATACCTGTACTGGTGGCTGGTGGAGATGCCTTTGAGCTGCTGCTCCTGTTGAATGCTCCTCTTGATTGACCCAACTGGATCTACCTCCCAGCCAACTAGGAAATAAATCCTAGCCCAGGAGACCTCCACAGGTTCCCTAACTCTCGGAGACAAAGTCCAAATAGATGTAGTGTGAGTGTCCAAGATCACTGATCCAGACCAAGATGAACAATAATTCCCTCCTCTCAACAACCCAAGAAACCTCCATAGGTTCCTAAGGTCTCCAAAAATCATAGCAAATCCTAAAATCACAGCTAATCCCAAAATCAAGCAAGACCCCACATGCCCTTTTCTTCCTTCCCCCTTCCCTTTTTATACCCTCTCTCTCTTCTCCATCTCAACCACCTCTCATTAATGTCATTAACTACTCATCCATCCTTACAACTGACTTCTCTTCTCCCAAGTAAAGCTGGGAGTACATTTAGAAATGTGATATGAGTATAAAATTGGGAAATTAATGGGAGAGGACCATGTCTTCTCCCAAGTAAATCTGAAAATACATTTGGGAATGTGAGATATATATATATATATATATATATATATTAATATATATATAATATATATATATATATATACTATAAATGTAAATGAGAGGACTATGTCTTCTCCCAACTAAATGTGAGAGAACATTTGGGAATGAGATGTAATTAAATGGAGAGGACTATGTCTTCTCCCAAGTAAATGTGAGAGTACATTTGGGAATGTGAGATGTAATTTGGAGAGGACCATGTGTTCTCCCTAGTAAATGTGAGGGTACATTGGGGAATGTGAGATGAATATATATATTGATAATTAGTTGGAGATGACCATGTCTTCTTCCAAGTAAATGTGAGGGTACATTGGGGAATGTGAAATGAATATATATATATTATTTTGAAATAATGGAAGGAGACCATATCCTACCTAAGATTCAATTTGAGAAGGCAGGTTGGGAATTCGAATAATAGAAATAATGAATTTTATATTAAACCAATATTTCTCAATATTTTCAAATAATGTAAACATTAATAAAATTTGCAGGATAAGATTTAAGTGGGGCATTACATACACCCCTCTTTCAGAGAACTTCGTCTCGAAGTTAGAATGAAAAGATACAAGGAGTTCGAAAGCATAGCAAACTAGAGAGAGTTATAGCAGTAAAATTTGATAAGTTAGACAATGACATTACTTCCCATCAAGAGTCTCCAACTGATTTATATCCTCCTATCCATCCTAACCTACTTCCATTCCCACCCTATCCATCCTCTGCTGCTTTATCAATGGCAATGGCCATGCTAACCACTGATAAAACCGACATGGTGGAAGCATCGACTATATCGACCTAACTTCCCCAACAAGAAACTGGAAATCATCATCACATGTCTAGGGGAGCGTGTCCACCACTACCCTTCCACGATTCTAGGTTTTGGAGGATACACGGTGGGAAATGCCTCCACCCCTCCTTCACAACTAGGGTCAATGCCCTAACACAGACCACACTACAGAGCTGGTTGGACTTGTCATCAAATAATCCAGTCAGGTAGTCTCACCACCTATCATCTGCTTCTTACTCATGTCATATGAGTGCATGTCAAGCAGATACCAAATGTAATACAACGATGTACATTATACCTTTCTCATGAGATTTCTTGACTTTCTGTTAATGGAAGAGTAGATTCCGGCTATCATATAGTTCTTTCCCCCTGTGGGTTAGCTCCCATTCATGCATTTATATAAAAACAAGATATATAATCCTCATGTTATTAAGTCTAGTATCCACGTGTCAATCTTGGAGTTCATACTAGAAATAAATCATAAATTGACTAAGTCATTCATTTAAACTAATCATATCCACTTGAGCCATATATGAAACAAAATCATTTTGATAAGTCACGCACTAGATAATTCACCACTAAGTGAGTCATACATTTAGGCCATACATCAACCATTTCCATCATCAATATCAAATCTATCAATTGATTTATATAAGTAGTTTCACGTGTCCAACCAAATGCATCAATATTACATAATGTTCATAAATAATAACATGGGGTTTCAAATAGAGTCTTAACATGGGTAGCTATCTAAGTCAAAACGGGCACCACAAATGCTCATGTGACAACCCTGTGAAACCCCTTGATAACACTTAGAATTGAAACAGATTCAACTGTCCACCATGGAAAATAGCATTGGAACCTGGATATGCTATAAACCAAAACCAAAATATTGGAAAGCAACTGATTAGTGCGCTTATCAATTCCACTAGAAGGTGCTAGTATAAGTTTCATGCATATAAATACCTTAGTGAATATAAAAGTCTCACTCTTCCAATTTGCTGGCTTTTCATCTTCTAAACCAATTAGTTAACTTGAAAATAAGAGACTCAAAACTTCAGAAACTGTTTCCCTCATGATTTTCATACTTTATTTTTTGTAAATTGAGAGAAATGTCCTCTAAATGTCAAAGGTTTTATATATTTAATCATTTTTTACTAGTACTAAAACAATTTCATGATATATATAGTAGCTCACAATATGACTAGACAATTGAGAAATAAATAAATGAATGGAATAATTTCCTTTGCCCTGCTGCTATTAGTATTTCCTTTATAAATGGCATCGCATTTCTAAAGATGCCTAATCCTTTCACAAGTGGCTAGTGACCACAAAAGTTGCGAAGAAAGTCGAGGGTCCTTTTATCCAAAACTAGAGACACATTATTTTTCATGACATTTTTATTCAACACTAGAATAAGGGTAAAATTGTATTCTAATATCGTCACAGGTCTTTCATTGACTAAATAAGCTTCCATTCTAAAACCTCAATTTCTATACGAATTGATCTTCTCATTTAATTTAAGATCATTAAAAATAATTATCACAATAAGCCTTACACAAGTCCATGGTATTCAGTCTATGTTTTCACTAGAAGATTCCACCACCCATAGAATAATCATTAACATGACATATAGGGTATTTCAACACATCGTAATCTGAATTCCCATGCTTCATAGTCATTTACTTCTCAAATTAAATATTTGTTATTATGACTTCCTCTATGAAGAATGACAAATATACTATCTGAAAGGTAATCCTACTATCCAAATAGAAAATCTACTCTATCTTAAATAAGAATAATGATAATCTACTATCGTCAAAATTAAAAGCCGCCCTTGTATGTCAAATAGAACTAACTACATTCTTTAGATTGGGACACATTTTGGGTATAAATTATTGGCTCAAAAAATGAAATTTTCAGTGCAAATATTTTTCACACCATCCATATATTTAATAGACACTGAGTTTGGCATCAAAACAAAGACCTCAGGTATAGATTAGTGGGAACAAAACTGCAATTTTCAATGTAACATATAGTTCACCTCATTCTTCAATCAGAATTCTGAGACCATTACAGAGTTTGTTCAAAACGTTCAAGTGACACATCCTTCTTCCAAATTTAATCATTGTGATGTGGCAGACTTAGCTATACAATTAATGAACTTGGGTTGCATGTCCAAGCAATGGAAGATTTTTGATCTCATTACCACATTATAAAGATGGGATATTTGTACATTGTCCTTTGTAATATCATGGTTATTGTCTTATTCACTTGGATTGGAAAATGTTGGTCTCTCAACCTCTTCTTTGTACATCTTGAAGAGATCCACATATTCATAAAAATTGGGAAGGTTATCTTGTTGGAAGTACTAGAGTATATAATGGTGGTTCCTTCCTTTACTTTGGATTAAGTAATTGAAGTTGTTTCTTTCATTTCACCTTATTTGGTATATTGAGACAACCCTACTAATCATGCATTTCAAAACAACACAATGTATTAGTATTGTTATTCAATGAAATAATTAAGAGATTTTTATTGTTATTCATTGTGTGAGACATAGAAATTCAAGTTGTGTAAACCTATTGAACAAGAGGTAGAATTAAGTGGCCTAGAGCACATTAACAAAGGTGACATAGTAGGTCTTTATGTGCTATCCATCTGAAGGATACACTCCAAAAAATAAGACCTAAAAAGGTACAAATTCAAAAGTAAGCACAAACTTGCCCTAATTATCTCTAACTCTACCAATGTTGATGGCTTAATCAAAATGCCTAGAAACCTGAGATCAAAAGTACATGTCCTAAGACTATCAAAGTTCGAGGTTGAGTTCAAAATGCTTATAAATCAAGATGGAGGGGAAGTGAAATATTTATCCTTCAAACTGTATTTCTAAGAAGCTCCTTGCATTGGGGCTCAATTGGTTGCTCTCCAAAAAAAATATTGACTAATCTAGGAATAGATGATCCCTTATGAAAAACAAAGTGGCTTTGAAAACTTTGGAATGGTTCTAAATATATAAATAGATAGATAGATAACACTTTTCTCAATAGACTCCCTTCGTCCCAATGTGCAACTAAATTGTTTGTTTGAATTTGACCATTAGTTGAGTTGACAATGATTACATAAAACCTTCAAAATGAGAATATGATCAATGGCCTAAATCACATTGTCATCAATCCCTGAACTTCTTAATGATATTGAACCATTTTGGACATTCAAAATCCAAATCTTGAAGCAACTTCAATGATAACATCAATTTCACTCACTCCTTTGAAGCTTTAGAAGATATTGTCATTTGGGAACATCCAACTAATTTTAAAAACTATTCAAAATTCTCAAAAGTAATAAAAGGAATGGATTTTTTTTTTTTTTTCAAATAGAGTAATCAAGGGATTAGTGCATATCAGAAGGTTTACAATAATAGTACAAAAATCTACTTTGAAAGGCCTTAATAGATTGCGACTTATTCAAACAAAAGTGAGAGCTCTTTAATGTGAGGATTTGAAGAGTTAAGAAATATTGAGGGTATCCAAG
The DNA here is from genome assembly GCA_000404065.3 of Pinus taeda. Classification (NCBI taxonomy): domain Eukaryota; kingdom Viridiplantae; phylum Streptophyta; class Pinopsida; order Pinales; family Pinaceae; genus Pinus; species Pinus taeda. The sequence continues at coordinate 24,037 of APFE031661830.1, read as the reverse complement.
AAAGTTTGATGTCAAACTTTCAAGCTCCTATGTAAAAATCAAGGCTACTCCATTATCAAAGTTTAGAGACATTCGTAGGACCCTAAAATCACATGTTAGTCAAATGGCTCTCGTGATAAGAAGGAATGTTTCATTCAAATCAAGGATAGAGAGTGGGAAAGCATGGGAACATTAATGAGTTCAAACATAAACTAAAAAGACATAGTTTGGTGAGATCAAGCTATTCCTCTTATATCGAAGTATCAAAGAGTTTTTTTTTGTGGTTTTCTTCTTGTTGGCAAATGAGTTTTGAATGTGCAACGAGTAAGACTTGAAAGTCTTGAACATGCGATGCATCTAAATTTTGGAAGTCTTGACTTAAAGATAGGTGGTTGGATTGATGTTAAGTAGTGAAGGATTGGATATTATGAAGATGTACCAACCACGAGTGTGTGAGGGCATCCAGTTTGTGTTCTGTGAGTGAAACCTTATTTGGGTGAATAAACTTTCTCAAATCCTGTGAAATTGATGGGTAGGTAGTTAAGTGAAAATATATCTTACTATGCCCCAAGGGGTTAACTCTGTCAGTTGAAGTTGAACTATTTAATTAAGGCATTTTGCTGACAAAGAGGCTGTAGGTCACCAGTTCAAATCTAGTTGAGTCCATTGTGGTTGCTAGTGGCTATTGTGGTTGGTGGTTGAACTTCCATCCATCTAGATATTCTAGGGAAGAGGGGGAATCCTGTAATATTTTCCTTGGAATAAAAAGAAACATATTTTACTATGATATTTACCAAGGAGAGAATAACCACCTTTTAATGCCTCAGCAAACTAGACTAAAAAGTAATGGGTGGTATTACCTTTTTCATCTACCTCCTTAACCATTTTTCAGTTTATCTTGCTGCAATTGAAAATGTAAGATTCTTTAGCTAGCATATTCTATCTCTAGAAAGTGGGTTCTTGGCATGTTGTCTACGATCTTTGTTTGCTGTCTGTGAAGTTTGGATCATGAGAATCTGGAATCAGCTGTATTGCTGAAATTTTCTTATGCTAATATTAGTGAGAATGTTTCTAGCTTTGACTGGTCGATGTTTCCCATTAAGAGATTGAGTTGCTATGTTTTTTCTTTTTCTAGTTGATGAACTAGGTAGGAGGCCATGGTTGGTTGATGTTCCAAGCATAAGTAGATGTAATACATTGTTTTAGAGAAGGAACCGACTCATCCCTTGACTATTTGATGCTCTGTTACAAGTTCTAAAGCTGTAGCAGAAAGTTCCCTTGTCATGGTTGATGGTCTCTGTTTTCCTAAATTGTTAGCTATGCCCAAGAAGAAGTGTGTATGTTGTTTCGTATTGTCAAAGCCTCAGTTGATGATGGGCACATCACTTAGGTTGGGTTTTTGTGTTTTATGGGTTCTCTCATGGCCTCATGCTCATGTCAAATCCTCAGCCTGGAGGATCTTCCTTGGGTGGAGTCTATGAACTGTCCAGTGCCCATGTCATGGAAAAAATAAGCTTTGATTGTATCTTCTTTTAAGAGTTTATTTGGCCTTTTCTGCTTTCTAGGAATTGAGGATGGGGACTGGTTTGGAACTTCCTCGAAATCATTAAAGTTTTGCTAGGGAATTGACTCTTCTAGCCATGAACATGGTCTTGTGCGGAAATTCTTATAACTCTTAATGTTTTCCAGGAAAAATGAAAATCTATAATAGTGCCAACTTTCAAATAGCTTTCTAGCTAGTTTATAGGAATCATAGTCAACTTGAAACTCTTTATAATTCTTCTCACTTTTGTATGTGATTTGGCTCATTCTAACCTTTTTGCTGAGTAAAGGATTTTGTTTTGGAATGAATTGAGTGAGACTCAAAATCCTTAATTTCCTTTTGCAGATTTGAAGTGGTTTTCATTTTCCTTTTGTTCTTAATCTTCATACAGATTGCTCAAACATCAATTTTCTTACAAAAGTAGATTTGTTTCAATTTGATGGCACCATTTTCATTGCCTCCTCGCTTTGGTTTCTACCCAACAGATGAAGAACTTGTTGCTTATTACTTGAAGAGGAAAGTACATGGCCATAAGATTGAGCGTGACATTATTCCTAAGGTAGACCTTTATAAGTGCAAACCATGGGATTTGCCTGATAAAATTTGCCTTCAAAGAAAAAATCTATAGTGGCATTTCTTTAGTCCACATGATAGGAAGTATCCAAATGGTTCACATACTATTAGGGCCACTAAAGCTCGTTACTGGAAAGAAACTGGTAAGCACCGAAAAGTTACATCTTAGTGGAGCACAATTGGAACAAAGACAATAGTATTTCACATGGGTCATGGTCCATTTGGAGAAAGGATAGATTGGGTTACACATGAGTATCGGCTCGATGAGAAGGAGTGCCAAGCAGCGGGTTTACAGGATTCTTTTGTCTTATGTTGTATGGTCAAGAAAATGGATTAGGAACAAAAGTGGTGACTAGTCTATTGCCCCAACTGAGAAAAATGATTTAGATGGTGCAAATAAAAACACCTTACTTGGCAATCTGGCTGAAACATTCTATACTGGACATCCATCACCAGTTTTGCAAGAAGGTGAAAATAAATCAAACTTAAAATTGCCATCTGAAACATCATATGAGAATTTAATTGACATGAATGAAGAGAGCGTTGAGAGATGGTTAGATGTTATTTTAGATGATCCCGATCAAAATTGCAGTATTACATATCCAACTAAGTTGACAAATAATGCAAAGGTTGACACTGCTCAGGAAATACAACAAGTAATTTCAAGTCCATTCAACTGGGTACAAGACTTTGATTGGATTCCATCTAGTGTAGACTCTAATATGCCTCGAGACTTGGAGCATCTTCAATTTTCAAATACTCTGGAAACATTTGAGGAAGCAGAAATCATAGAGGAAATATTTCATACTACACAGGCATCTCAGGCAGATAATATTGAAGCTAATTCTTTGTCACTTAGTGATTACCTTGATGAAATTTGGGGAGGAGAGGAACTTAGAGATGAGTATCATGATACTTCTATGGTGCAAACTGGCAACCACACTAATCCCGAGGTCACTGGAATTCAATTACGCCAAAGGAGCTAGATATGCCAGTAGGAACTACCCTATGAGGGTACTGTCATGAAGAGGGTTCGAATGCAGAAATATCGAATGCAACATTCTGTCATTGAACATCAACAGGATGGATGTACCACTTACTCTAAAAATGATTGTATCTATGATCTAGAAGAGAAACATATCTTATTAGAAACTTTTAATAGGTAGAATCATAATTCCAAGAATATGACACTTCTTCAAGATCCAATGCCACTAGTTTCTGCAAGGCAAATAGATGCTACCATAGAAGGTCATTCACCATACCATTTGAGAGGTGGTTGTGTACATGATGCCTACAAAGCGTTCAACAAAATTCCTGAATGAGATGTGGTTCCATGGACTGCGATAATTGGTGGATATGTACAGAATGGAGGTTTCGACAAGAGCCTAAAGCTCTTTCACCAAATGCAATGTACAAATGTTAGGCCAAACACAGTAACTGTAGCCGGTATTCCTTCAACATGTTCGAGTTTGGCAGCATTCAAATAGGGAAATGAGGTTCACAAATATATATAAGGAAAGGAGTGAAATCTGTAAGCATAAATCCATGGACTTGCTTGCAGAGATGGGCCTTCCCAAGGGCCTGCTACCCCTTGAGGATCTTGAAGAATTTGGATACGTGAAGGGAATGAGCTTTGTGTGGCTGAAGTAAAAGAAGAAGATTGAGCACTATTTCGAGAAGATTGGGAAAATGGTCCAGTATGGCACAGAGATCACTGCCTATGTTGAGCAACACAAGATGAAGAAACTAACTGGAGTGAAGAGTAAGGAGTTGCTACTCTAGATCACCATCTCTAAGATCTCCATTGATGACCCATCCAGCAGGAAGATTTACTTCAAGAGTGTTACTGGAATTGGGAAATCCTTCCCTACTAGTGCCTTTGAAATTGAGAGGAATGGAAACAAGTAAAATATGGGTATTACAGGGTTATGATGATTTGGGTTATTTGTTTTCTAGTATTTTTTGTTAAGTAAATCAACTCTTATTCAAAGCCTGGGCTGCATATATCTATTTACTCATGATGAACCTTTGTGAGGGTTAGTAGTGTAGAAAGTTCATTGGTTTAACTCAATTCTTTTGGGTTTTCATTTCTAATGATTTCTGTGATGCCAATACCACAGATCTGATCAGACGTTGATTTATATTATAGGGTTATGTTGCCTCTTGATGGGGATTTTGTGGTTATGTATTAGTAGTCTTTTGAAATATTGGTTGTTGTTGCTATAGAAGTGGTAATCTAGCTAAGTACTTTGACATTACTTAATAATTTGGTATGCCTTGTAATTTAATGATGTTTGCTAAACTGTTGCTGAAGTACAATGAATAAACTTTATCAGCAGGAAAGCATTAACATGCAATTTTTAAATAATTTCTTGTTGAGTAGATTAGATTTGAAAATGAATGTGTGCTTAGCCAAGATTGCATAGCAAAATAGATGAGTGATATTTTGCATTTGTTGGGCTAGTGTCCTGATATCATCAAACTATCTATGTTTGTTCATCTTAATCATCATGGGTATCCACAACTTAAGCAATAAATTTATCAATAGATACTTTGATCCTTCTTAACACAGTTACAGGAATTTGTCTCTCTGGACTCAGAGTTTTATAGAATCATGTTCTAACATGAACAAAAATTTTGAAAGGAAATTTTAAAAAGTATGGATGTTCAGTTTATGTTTAATGATCTAGTATATAACATGCATGTTTCAGTTTATGTTTACTGATCTCATAAACAATTGATGGTTCAGCAGTGTGCATGAATACTTTTGCATTTACACCCTTGACACTACTTGTGGAACATCAATACTATTGCATCATATTGTAGGGTCTGCCATTGTTGGCTATTTGAAGATGTAAATAAACCCCCTTTGCTACTCCCCCACTATTGCTATAGCAAGGGCAGTGCTAAGTGATAGATAAACCCTTTTCAAATGATTTGAGTTGTAGGGTTGATCTTTCTGAGATTTTTTTTTTTAGAGCATGGTGATCCCACGAAGCATAACCAAAACCTTGTTTCTTGTTGTGGTATCCTCCACCGCAATTATATATATATATATATATAGTAGGTAGGCTTCAAGGTCCATATTTTGAACCAAAGCCCTGATACCATGTGTAAGAGCCCTATCCTAGGATCTTTTAACAGATCTATTTATAATGAATTTGAATGCAATAAGAGGCAATAGTTTACTTTCTTACAAGACTTTTAAACAAATAAAATTTTACCATTTACATTCTAATCCTTATAACTTATGGTGAACATTTCATTTTGATAAATTTACATGAGTAATCTATAGAGGAATGCTTGTACCAGTGGCTGGTGGAGATGCCTTTGAGGTGCTGCTCTTGCTGAATGCTCCTCTTGACTGACCCAATTGGATATACCTCCCAGTCAACTAGGAAATAACTCCTAGCCCAAGAAACCTCCACAGGTTCCCTAACCCTCCGAGCCTAAGTCCAACCAAATGTAGTGTGTGTGTTCAATATCACTGATCCAAACCAAGATGAAAAATAATTCCCTCCTCTCAACAACCCAAGAAACCTCCACAGGTTCCTAAGGTCTCCAAAATCACAACAAATACTAAAATCACAACCAATCCCAAAATCGAGCAAGACCCCATATGCCCTTTTCTTCCTTCCCCCTTCCCTTTTTATACACTCCCTCTCTTCTCCATCTCAACCACCTCTCATTAATGTCATTAACTACTCATCCATCCTTACAGTTGACTTCTCTGCTCCCAAGTAAGGCTAGGAGTACATTTGGAAATGCGATATGAATATAAAATTCGGAAATTAATGGGAGAGGACCATGTCTTCTCCCAAGTAAATCTAAAAGTACATTTGGGAATGTGAGATGAATATATATATATATATTGATAATTAAATGGAGAGGACTATGTCTTCTCCCAAGTAAATGTGAGAGTACATTTGGGAATGAGATGTAATTAAATGGAGAGGACTATGTCTTCTCCC
>APFE031661830.1:0-13262 GCA_000404065.3 Pinus taeda | reverse complement strand
AGTATTAATAAATTATGAATTTTTTAATTTCTATTATATTAAATATTACGTATAAATATCACTTAGTCTATACCTTATTAAACCATTCATTTCTAGTCATTGGATTTGATTGTGTTAAAGTAGCTTTTGAGCAGTGTTGATAATATCGCCAAAATATTGACGATGTTTGGAAATAACGCACTATTTTCGGAAAGCAAAATATCGTGATATCTCCTTGCCTGAAAATATTAGGCAAGGAGATATCGCACGATGACCCAAATAATTGTCGGGTAGGCTGGGTTTGTGGCTATAAAAAAACAATTTTTCTCATTTCATTTGCTCATTTTGGTTTCTGAGTCTTGGAGAAGGAAGGGGAAGATCTTTGTGGCGGTTTTCAATGAGGGATTGAGGATTAGACAACCATTATCACCACCAAATATGATTTTTTGTTGGATCAAAGATTGAAGAGTAGTGAGACAAACTTCATTTCTTCCATTAACATGTATGTTCTTAAAAACCCATATGTTAATAATTTTTTTCTTATATTTAAGGTTATGATTGCTAGCCTCTTTTCCTGCCAGCATTTTGCTTCTTTGTTTTTTCTCCATTTTCTATGATTTTCATGCCCATGAGCCAATGCAAGGGTTTTCTCCATATTTGGACAACAAGCTTCATTTCCTTTTTTAACTTTCTTATGCACCCTCTTATTGCTATTTTTCATTCACATTGCAATTAATGTAGTAAACAAATTAGTTTTTAAAATGAGGTGGTTATTGCTTACTATTTTTTGTGTATGGGTGTTTAATGCCATTTTTTTGTTTTTTTGGTGCCCTGGGTTTGAATTAGTTCACTACAAATATGTTAAAAGCCTTAGACCCATTTTGGGAGTATGAAGAGCTTGATGGTGGGACAAATTGAGCATATCTATCATGCAAATTATGTGTGACCAAGATGTTAGGAGGGGTTACATGATTGAAATACCATCTAGCTAGACTCCCTGGACATGATGTTGGGATTTTTGCGATTACTAGTGTGGAGCTTATACAAAAAGCTCTTCAAGCAATCGACGAAAAAGACAGAAAGAGGGAAGAGGAAGAAAGAAACAAGGCTGAACATGCAGGTAGATCTTTCAGGATATCTTCTTCAGATTTTGAGGCTGAGGGTAGTCGGAGGGGCTCCATAGTATCACATACTAGTGCTAATGTTATTGGGAGTGGGAGGTAATAAGTTTTTGTTCCATGAATAGGACATGGAGCACAACCTTCCATAAAATCAGTTGTTAAAAAAAGGGAGAAGCAACAAGCAGATAGAGTTATGGGGAGGTGTATTTTCTGTAGGGACTTACCTCTCAACATCACTAAAACCAATCCATTTTGGTAGCCAACGTGTGATGTTGTTGTTGTTGTGGGCCTAGGGTACAAAAGTGCTACATATGAGGAGTTCTGGGGACAAATCCTTCAAGCATAAAAGCAAGATATCAACTCTATATTGATAGAGTTGAAACAAACATGGGAACTGTCTAGATGCACAATGATGTTTGATGGTTGGAAATATAGGAAGAGTAGGACCCTTTTAAATTTCTTGGTACATTGTCCTAAAGGTACCATGTTTATTAAATCAATGGATGCCTAACACATATAAAAGATGTAGCAATGATATGTGAGTTGTTAGATGGATTCATTTGGGGGATTGGTATGTAGAATGTGGTGCAAGTCAGAACAGATAATGTAGGTAATTATGCATCTGTTAGCATGATGCTTATGGAAAGACACCACACATTGTTCTAGACTTAGTGTGCAACACATTATATCGATTTGTTGCTTGAGGATATGGGGAAACTCTCCTTCATCAAGGAGGTGATTGATATGGCTAGGAGCGTCCCCAAGTTTATACATAACCATGCTTTTTTACTTAGCCTCATGAAGAGATACACTAGAAACAAGAAGTTGTGGCATCCTGTAATCACACATTTTTCCACCAACTTTATTACTCTTCAGTCTGTAGAAATTCCTTGTAGATTCAAACTACAAATTGTAATATGCTAAAACAATTGACTTGAATTTACTCTACTCATCAATGAAAATGATAAACGATCGAAGAAATCATGAAGCATATAAGAGAAATAATTCAATCACACATAACACAATGATTTTATGGTGAAAGCCAAACCTAAAAACCCTTGTTATCTATATATTGCATTTAAATTAGAAAATGTGAGAAGATTACAATGCTTTACTCAAGCCTGAGCAACCTCTGCACTATCTCTATCTAACTCATTGCTTCCTAGACAAGCTCAAGCCAATACTTAGCCAAATTCTTGCTTGCCCAAGTCCATATTTCCTTGTGTTGTTCCTCAAGGAATTAACCACTATTTAATTAGGGAATTCCTAAATTATGAATTGCACAATACTCATAAGCATTTTTCTGATTGCATGCACCATTAGTTTAATTTAGATGATTTTACAATTGATAGTACATTGTCCCTAAACTCGAATGTCAACTAGGTCTTTCTATGATCTGACATGCATCAGTTAATTATGAGTGAATCTTCGGTTTATTGGTTGATCACTGCAGGAAGCACCACACTCGACTGCAGGAAACACCACACTATACTACAAGTAATACCACACTAAACTTTAGGAAGCACCCAATTGTACTACATGCAACACCCCACTACTGTATGTAGCACCCCAATACTAGACCTCCCACTAATTCCTCCATTAATTGGAACTATTTTAACTCACTTTAACTTAGTTAGACTAAATTAAATAATTACAACTCAAAATAAACTCAACTAGTGCTCCTAACTGTAGGATACACACTACATGACTCTAGTTAGACCCTCAAATCGAGTTAACTGAGCCAATTGAGTAAAACTAACTTAGTTAACTATTACAATTTCTCATGAGATGTGGAATTACAATTTTATTCCTAATTTGATTCAAGGACAAAATTAAATTAGGATTTTCTTGTTGCATTTTCAACACTCCCTCACAACAAGAAACAAATTATCTACTACCCCGATCCCACGTCTGTGAGACTCAAATTTTCATCTTGAAAATGCCTTTGTCAAAATATATGCATCCCGCTCCTCTGTATGAATGTACTCCAACAACATGATTCTCCTCTCCACATAATCTCGTAGATGGTGATATCAGATTTCGATATGCTTTGACCAATCATGAAAAATTGTATTCTTAGAGAGTTTAATACAACTTTGTTTGCCAGAGTAAATCACTGTAGGATCCATGTGCAAAACAAATAAGCCAACAAGGATCTTCCTCATACAGATAGCCTCACAAGTTGCTTGACTAGTAGCCATGTACTTTGCTTCTGCTAAACTAAGTGCAACTGATCTCTACTTCCTATTGTACCAAGACATTGTTACTGACCTAATATTGAAGATTTCCCCTGATGTGCTCTTTCTATCGGATGGAATCCCATCCCAATTTGCATCTGTGAAGCCTTGAAGCTTCACTTCCTCAGAGTGGTTCCTCTGAGGTACCTCAACACATGATTAGTTGCCTTCCAATAGAGTTTGGTTAGCTTAACCATTGCTTGACTAAGATGGTTAATTGAAAAACATATGTCTTGTCATGTGTTTACCAAATACATGAGTGAAACCACAAGCTATCTATAAATAGTATCCTCACTACTTCACCTAAAGTAGCATCTTCCTTCCTCCAATTAATTTCTAGAGGTAGACACCCTGACTAGAATCTGATTTGGAATGGGATGACTTCACCTTCCATTTCTTCACCTTTCCAACTAAGGCACAATTCTCCTCATCATCATGCTTGGATGAGGATCGACCTCTGGTGTTGTGTTAAATCTCTTCTTGTACCGAGTCAGATCACAAACAATCCCACTTTGGCAACTTCTACCTCCCACTAAGTGAGTCCTGGTAGTTGTGCCAGCCCTTGGGAAGGTCTAGAAGTGCTAGGCTCACCAAATCATCTTCAACAACTGTCACACTGACACCTCCAAGATCATCGTAGCATTGGTTGAACTTGGTGAAGTACTTCAACATTGTGTCGCCCTTCTCCATATTGATTTTTGTGAGCTTGTCCTTCAGTGCGAGATTCCTGTGATCACTACTATTTTGAAACAGGTCAGTGAAGGCCTTCCACATTGTAAATGGATTCTCCTTACTGTGGAGGTTCAAGAAAATATGATCTTGAATTCCTTCTAGGATAATCCTTCTCTCCTTTGCCACACATTTTCTCTACTCTACGAGATGTTGAGCATCAAATGACTTAGGAGTATCTTTGTCTATGAATTCCTTAAGCCTGTTGTCTTCCAACTCTGCCTCCATGTTGTCCTTCCAAGCAATATAGTTCAAACTACCCTCAAGGTCATATTCGATTCTCAATCCATATAATGAAATATTGTTGGCTCTGAAGTATGAAACTGCAAATTTGATTTCTCCTATAAAAGACAAACTCATATTCTCCTCTTTTATATTGATTTCGGGTCCAATACCATGTAGAAATTCCTTGTAGATTCAAACTGCAAATTGTAATATGCTAAAACAATTAACTTGAATATACTCTACTCATCAATGAAAACAATAAATGATCGATGAAATCACGAAGCATATAAGAGAAAGAATTCATTCACACATAACACAATGGTTTTATGGGGAAAGCCATAACTAAAAACCCCTTTTATTTGTATATTGCATTAATAATAAAATATGATAATATTACAATGTTTTTCTCAAGCCCAAGAAACCTTTGCACTATCGTTATCTATCTCACTTCTTCTTAGATGAGCTCAAGCCAATACTTAGCCAAATTCTTTCTTACCCAAGTCCCTATTTCCTTGCATTGTTCCTCAAGGAATTGGCCTCTATTTAATGAGGAAATTCCTCAATTATGAATAGTGCAACCCTCATAGGCCTTTTTCTGATTGCATGCACTATCGGTTCAATTTAGATAATTTTAAAATTGTTAGTACACTATCCCTAAACTTCAATTTCAACTGGGTATTTCTCTGATATGACATGCATGAGTTAACTATGAGTGAATCTTAAGTTTATTGACCAATGCAGACAATATCACACTCGATTACAGACAACACCACACTACACTGTAGCAACACCACACTACACTTCAGGTAGCACCACATTGTACTACGAGAAACACCCCCTATTGTAGGCAACAACCCACTACTATAGGCAACACCCCACTACCACAGGTAACCCTAACAACTAGAGCTCCCACTAATTCCTCCATCAGTTGGAACTAGGTTAACTAAATTTAAATTAGTTAGACTGAATTATATAATTACAACTCAAAAAAAACTCAACTAGTGCTCCTAATTGTAGGAGACACTCTACATGACTCTAGTTAGACCCTTAACTCAAATTAACTAATCCAACTAAGTCAAGCTAACTTGTTTAACTATTACAAGTTGTCATGAGATGTGGAATTACAATTTTATTCCTAATTTAGTTGAAGGAAAAAATTAAATTAGGATTTTCTTGTTGCATTTTCAACACAGTCTTTTCTTCGATTCCAGTTTGATTTGAAGAAAATGTTGGTTTATGATGAGTGGCATGATTGTAGATACAACAAGAGACATGATGAGCGAACCATTGCAAAAATGGTGCACATTGACACATTTTTGCATGGTGCACATAGACTTAGTTAGTGAACCTATAGTAAAGGTTCTAAGATTGGTACATGGGGACAAATCTGTAATTTCTTATTTGTATGAGGCCATGGATAAGGCCAAGGAGGCCATTTGTTCTTATTATGCAGACAAGGGTTATGTTGGGCTTGATAGACATAAGATGTTATGGGATGTTATTGATAGTTAGTGGACAGGGATGCTTCATCGACCTATTCTTGCAGCAACACTCTTCCTCAACCCTGCATTTTCATACAAATGGACCTTTGATTTTGATGGCAAGGTGATGGAAGAGATCCATTCCTGTATTCAAAAAATGGTACCTTATCCTGAGCTTCGTAGAAAAATCAATCACAAGATATTTTTTTATTGGGATTGTGTTGACCTATTTGGCTTTGATGATGCTATTAGGGAAAGGATCCTCTTCATGCCAGGTAAGTGACAAGTCATCACTTATTAGAATTCCAATTTACCTATTTATAATTCTATATTGTAAAAATTCAATTATGTAACTTTTATCTGAAAGTTTAATTATGTTTTAAGTTTTTTATTTTTTTATTTCTTTATTTTGTTGTACATATTTGGTGGCAAGGTTATGGTGAAAGGGCACCAAATTTGTAGAAATTGGTGATAAGAATCCTAAGTCTGTAGATTTTTACTATAGATTCAAACTGCTTATGTGATATTTTAAAGCAAAAGACTTGAATATACTATACTCATCAACAGAAACAAAAAGTGATCGATGAAATCACAAAGCAGAAAAGGAAGAATTTTTTATCGCACATAACACAATAGTTTTCTGGGGAAAGCGACTGCTCAAAACCTCAACTATCTATATTGCATTAACTAGGAGACCTGAGAAGAAAATACAATGCGTGTTCAACTCGAACAATCTCTGCACAAGTACAAACTATCTCACTGCTTCACAAACCTGCTCAAGCTAATACTTAGCCAAATCTGCTTCATATTAAGCCCCTACTTCCTTGCGCAATCCCTAAGGTAATTAGGCAATATTTTAATTGAGAAAATACCTCAGTACAATTGTGCAATCCATCATAGGCCTTCTACTAATTTCATGCACCCTCTGTACAATTCAGAAAATTATACAAATGATAGTACATTGTCCCCAAAATCTAATCTCAAATGGGTCTTCTTCTGAACTGAGATGTATGAGTTATTTATGAGTGGATTATCAATTATTTGATTTATCATTGCATGTGAATTAAATCCAAATTAATTCACTTGACCACTCACTAGTTCCTCCAAAAGTTAGAGCTAGTTTAACATTTAACTCAGTTAAACTAAATTAAATAATTACAACTCAATAAGAACTCAACCTGGGCCCCTAAATTTTAGGGATCACTCTACATGACTCTAGATAGATTTCCAACTCCAATTTACTAGGCCAACTAAGTCAACTTAACTTACTTAATTGTTACAAGTTTCTATGAGAATAGAATTAAGATTTAATTCCTAATTTAATTCAAGGTAAAAATTAAATTAGGATTTTCTAGATGCTATTTTTAACATTTCTTGTTGCAATTTTCAATAGAGTCAAACATGTAGCTCTTTAGGGTGTGAACACAATTGGAGTGTATTTGAGAAAATACACTCCAAAAAGCACAATAAGTATAGCTTTGAACTTTAGCCTTCAGTTGAGCAATTACATTTATTGTAATTTTAATTTGTGACCCTCAAGTGTCAAGAGTAAAAAATCATTATCTTTTTTGGCACTCTTACAGGTTGGAGTTCTCACACCTCAATGATTTAGTGTATGTGCATTACAATATCCGAATTTGAGTGAAGCAAATAGAAACACTAATGGATCTAGATGTCGTTTCCTTAGACAATATTGATGTATTTTCTGTGTGGAGGGTGGATTCTAAGGTTCCCATCTTCGAGGAGTCACTTGCATGGTTAGAGCTAGAGGAACCATTAAAACAAGGGCAGCAAGAGGAGGAGGACTCGGGTGAGGAGCAACACAAGGAGGAGGAGGAGAATGAAGAGGAGGAGGAAGAGGAGGATGAAGAGGAGGAGGATGCTATGGGAGCATCAACATCAGAACCATCTGCTATAGATATAGGAGAGCAGAACTCCATACCCAACAATCATTATTTGACATTAGTTGCAGGGGCAAAGCCTTCTACTGCTACGGGCAAGCCATATTTCATCATGTTTTCCCGTAAAAGGGGGAGAGGGCACTGATTTTAGATAGATAGTTGCTATTTTTATTTCTTTTGCTACATATAACTCATGATGATGAAATACTTTTATATATGTGATGTTATTTTGTATTGGTCCTCCACATTTGAGTCATTGACCGGAAAATTATCATGGATCTAACAAGATTTGGTATCGCCTTTGATGTATCATTTTTTTTTACATCCCTTACATCATATATATTAGTGCTTTCTTCATATTTATGTGGCAATGTGTTTATTTCATGTTGTTATTGCTTTATATGTTTAAAACTATGAAAAAAATGAATATGTTATGCATTTTTTTATGTTTGCTAATATTTGCCAATATTATACATATATTTTGCTGATATTACTGATAAGATGTTTTCTAGACCCTCGTGGATATTTTGTTGATATCGATATTTTCAACAGTACTTTTGAGAACTGTTATCACCCATGGTTTCTTTTGAGAACTGTTATCACCCATGGTTTGTTTACAGTCGATGATTTTGTACTTTATATTTATTTAATCTATTAGTTTTTGCGATGGTTTTGTTATGACCAATGATTTTGTACTTTATATTTATCACATTTATTAATTTTTATTGGTCAAATTTTATTTTATTGTTCAGTAGAATTATTTTAACTTTACATTTTATATTTATATGTATTCTAATTTACATATTAATTTAAACATATAAAACTGTTTTTTTTTTTATAAACTTTTCTTGAATATTTTCCAACACTACTTTTGAGAAGTGTTATCACCCATGGGTTTTTTTTATAGTCAATGATTTTGTACTTTATATTTATTTATGTATTAGTTTTTTGCCATGATTTTGTTCGGTAGAATTATTTTTAATTTTACATTTTATATTTATATGTATTTTAATTTACATATTAATTTAAACATATAAAACTGTTTTTTTTCCTATAAACTTTCTTACATTACACCTACACATCTCATATACTTGGTTGTAGAGTCTCGGGCTCAATCAATTTGATGAAAAGGGCATAAATATTTTTCAAAGAAATCTCAACCTTTGATATGTAATTAGTACTAAGAATATTATAAAATATTATATGGAGGTTAAATTCTACAATCCACTTATTAGCACACCAATATAATTTAAATGTAAACTTTTATAAATGTCAAATCACTTAGCTCATTATACATCTCACATTACTAGATTGAAAGAAGCATATAAAATAACTAAATTGTACCTTTATTGTAAATTATTCTAATTGTTAATTACAAAAAATTAATATATGAGTTAATCATACATGCTGCTAAAAGTACACGTAATACAAATTTGAACCATGAAGATTCATGGTCACTTTACCATGGAGTTCTTAACTTGTAAACTTGTAAATAGTCATTATTATAATACTAGGGGTTAATACCATGTCTCACCAATCCCGCATGCACAAAAACCATAATTTATGTTCCGGATTTTTTTAATTAATTACACATAAAATGCATAAATAATTCTGAGATAAATCCCAGCCTATATATGTGAATACTACTATGAATATTCTAGAATATTCAATGGAAGTAATGTAAGAAAGTTTGTAAGCATAATATGTTGGATTTATATTAATATGTTCAATTTATAAAAGGTAAAGGATTTATAAACATTTAATAAAATATTAAAAGTAATATAGAACCTAGTAGGAGAAGATGTTGTAGTATCCCTAAAAAAATTAAAAATAATAAAATTCAATTTGTTATATTGTAATTTTGTTTACTAATAACTTTGTAGATAAAATAAAGTAATAATATACATATCACATTAAAATATATAACATGGAAGTAGTAGCTATAAGTTAAGACCCATTTACGTTATAAATTAAAATAATGATTCTTTAACCATATTTAAATTTAATTAATAAGTACATACAAACTATAATACTTATAATAAACTTACTATGTAACAATATTTTTAACCATGGATATTCACCCTAACTTTGCCATAGATATTATTAGTTGTAAATAAGTTTTGTTACAATACCATGGCTCAACAATACCACATGCCCAAACACCATCTCTCATTTCACAATCAAATTATTTTATTTGAATTTATTTTATAATATTTTTTTTATTTGAATCTAAAAGCAAAAAGACTATAATATATCTAAACCCTCTATCACATTAAGATATATAAAAAATAAATAGTGACTATAAATTAAAATAATAATTTTGTAACAAAATTTAAATATAATTAATAAGCACAAAAAAAACATAATACTTACAATATAAAAAGACTTTTAACCATGGATATTCACTGCAACTTTACCATGGAAATTATAAACTTTGTTACAATAGCATGGGCCAATACCATGGCTCATCAATACCACAAGCCACAACCATTTTCTTTATTTTCAACAAAATAAGTTAATATATATATTATATAATAATATATATATATATATATATTATATATTTTAATTTATAACATTTTAAATAAAAGTAAAAAATGAATTATTATAATAATAATACCAGTTAGATCCATAATTCAGATTATATGAAGCCCTATAGGGATCAACCAAGTTAGATATGGAGTTAAAATGGATCTAGGGTGATCATATTAAATGAAAATTTGGAAACCCTAGCCAAAATAAACATCTCAACATAAAAATAAACACACAAGTTTTAGAAACTCTATTTGAAAATAAACACATCAACATAAAAATAAACAAACCTATAATATAATAATTTATAACAAACTCTTCAATTTTTTTTTTTTAAAATTCATTATTAACATATTCCGATAAAATCCTTTAAAACCCACAATGAACACTCCAAAAAATTGTGAATTAGCCCCCATTAGTTTATTACCATCACCCTTGATTTAATTCCCACTCATCTACTATGAATTTTAAAATTTAATATCTTAAAATAAATCCCAAGTAACAAAATTTGACATTATATTCAAAATACTTATTTATAATTTATAACAAAACTTTTTGAAATTTGAAGAAAAATAAAAACCATCATTAACTATTCCAATAAAATTGGTTAAAATCAAACATTAACATTTGACTTTATATTCAAAATATTTATTTAAAGTTTATCATAAAACCTTTCAAAATTAAAAAGGAAATAAAAAATCAATCCTTAACTTATAACAAAATTGTCATTCCAGTAAAAAACCAAACATTAACATTTGACTTTATATTCAAAAGATTTATTTAAAGCTTATCACAAAACCTTGAGAAATTAAAAAGTAAATAAAAAATCAGTCCTTAATTTGTATTCCAGTAAAACGGTTAACCATTAACGTTTGACTTTATATTCAAAATATTTATTTATAGCTTATCACAAAACTTATTAAAATTATTTTTTTTATTTGAGAAGTTCTCCGTAGAAATATTGTATTGTTTAATATTTTGATTGGGTCAAAATCAAAATCAAATAAAACAACACAAAATTAATAATTATAAATAAAATTAATAATTAAACAATAGATTTATTTTAACTTTAGATTTATTAAGTGTGAAAAGAGATGAACTCTTTTAAAGTAAATTGGTAACTTAGATTCTTTTGAAGTAAAAAGAGAATTGAACTTCTAAAATTAAAATGAATATAAACTAGTGGCCAAATAATATGTAGTCAAAATTTGAATCACCCATTAATATCGGACCTACATCAGCAATCCGTGGCGCCAGAGATCAGCCAATAGGGAAGACACTCAAGCGCCTATATAATGAAACGGCCTCCGGCTTTCATTTTCCATACTCTTTTCCTTTTCACAGATATAGTGACCCCGAGTCTTTTGTGTGGTCTGAGGTTCGAGTCACGATAGTGGCATCAATGGCCCCGAAGGCAGAGAAGAGGCCTGTGGCTGGGAAAAAGCCGGTGGTGGGAAATTCGCCTTCAACAGAAAAGAAGCCTTTGAAGTCGGAGAATAAGCTACTAAAGGAAGGAGACAAAAGGAGCAAGAAGCACAAGAAAAGTGTGGAGACGTACAAGATCTATCTCTTCAAGGTTCTGAAGGAGGTCCATCCTGAAATGGGTATTTCCAGCAATGCCATGGGAATCATGAACAGTTTTATCAATGATTTATTTGAGAAATTGGCGAGCGAGGCATCCAAACTCTCTCGCTACAGCAAAAAGCCAACTATTACTTCCCGGGAGATCCAGACAGCTGCACGACTCGTTCTTCCAGGGGAGCTTGCCAAGCACGCCGTGTCTGAGGGTACTAAGGCTGTTACAAAATTCAGCAGCGCTTAGAGTCCGCTCCTCTTTCCACGATTTCTTTTAAATAGGTCTAGGGTTTTATAAGCAGGGGAATCGCATTCTGGTCTGTCTGCATCACAAGTTTTGCATTTTCGGTTCTTTTATCTTTTGTAAGACTCCGAAATGGATTCTTACTTTTAGTCTTTTTCTCTTGAATTGAGCTTTCACATGTTCCTTTAAAGATTTGAAGTCAATATAATAAATTTATTTTCTGTTTATCTGAAAAACTTGCAGTATCTTTCTTTGATATACAGAATCGGAACATGTAGAATATGTTGTTAAGCCGTGCGCATCAAGGAGGATATTTTTATAATAATGTTAGAAACAACAAAACTGGTAAGAGGATTGGTATGGTGATGGACATCCATTTCCACGAAACCAGATGTGTTAGTCTCCGTATTCTAGTTGCTCAGAAGCAATTGAGGATTTGGCAGCCGATAAAAGTGATTGTAATTTGATTGATATTTTAAGTTGATTTGGAGATCTCTAAAACTTCTAAATGAATATACTTCAGAGGATTGGAATTGTGTAATTTTGGTAGGGCCGAATTTGAAAATTTTGAAATCTGACTGCAAAATGACAACAGCAAAAGATTTTGTTCTCTGCGTTAGGGTTTTCACTATTAATATATTTAAATGTGCGCGTTAGGGCTTTCACTATTAATATATTTTATTTTTGAGTATAATTTTTTTTCACAATTATCTACAATTGTAATGTGAATTGCGTTACGTTATAATGTTATATTTGATTTTGAGTGAGTTTTTTAAAAATAGATTTGTGTTATAATAATAAAATATTAATTTTAATTTTTTTCCCTGTGTTAAGTTTGTTAAATCAAAGAGTTTAACTTAACTAAAAAATTCTTCCCCAAGGGAAAATTAATTAAGGTAGTTAATTTAGTTTTAATACTATTTTGAGTTGTTTCCTTTGATTTAGGAGTGGGACAAATTTCTTAGGGTTAGAAAGGTTTTGAAGGTACAAATGCAATTATGATCTCTGATTTAAGTTTTGAAAAAGTTTTAAAAGGTCAAAAAATTTAGATCTCATTTTCATCACTGGACTTTGGTGGTTGGGTCAACTTTACCTTTAGTTGGGGCTAGGGATAGTAAGGGTATGTTACATCAACCATGGAGCTTGACCCAAAGGTGTCCAGAGAATTGAACTTATGACCTCTCAATAGCAAAGATGTTTTAAGTACAGGGACTCAACTAATATATATATATATATAT
>APFE031661829.1:0-10565 GCA_000404065.3 Pinus taeda | reverse complement strand
TATTTTTTTTAATCCTAGTTAATATTGAACGACCCATTTCACCAATGTAGGTTTTTCCACATGAACACGGAACCAAATAAACCCCTTTGTGGTGCCTCGGATCAGTGGGACCTTTTATAGATTTCAAACATTTGTTAATTGTATTCAAGGGTTTGAAAGTGGTTTTTATATTATTCTTTTTTAAAATGTGTGAGACCTTATCAGTGGTGCCTTGAATGTAGGGAAGGTGAACTTTGCCTTCACAGTCATCCAATGGTTGTTTCTTTTTAGGATACTCTGCTTTTTTGAAAGCTTGATTCCTTGGTGTTTTCCATATCCATTCCTTACAAAAACATCTAAGAGGTGGTTCTTTTCTTGATCAAAATGATCATGATCCAAAATACGAACTGCCCTAGTAGCTAGAGTGTTGAGCACTCCGAGTTTCTAAGCAGGATGATGGTGAGAGTTGGCATGTACGTAGTGTTCTGTGTGGGTTTTCTTGCGATAGACCTGGTGAGATATTGAGCCATCTTGGTTTCTCTTGATTAGGATGTCATTATTGGTATGGCATATTCCTCTTACACTCTCTTATGCTCTCATTAAAGCATGTCATGAAAGATTCCTCTTACGCACTCTTTCATGCATATGTTACACTGTCCTTCTTAATGGCATAAGTTACAAAGGCATATGCACCTTCTTAATGCCATGAGCTACATTTCCTAAATGAGCATATGTTACTCTCCCTCTTGGCATGCGACTTACTCCTCCTTTATGGCATGGATTCATTGCTCCACCTATATATATATATGTGTGCCTCATTCTTTCTCCCCTCACTACTTGTGCATTGTGAAAGAACAATTCGAACTTGAGAGAGAGTTGAAGAAGATCGTGAGAAGAGAGACTTGGAGAGTAAGAGCAGAACTTGGTGACCCAAGGTTGATTCAGTGCTTTAGTGTTTCAGTGTTGATTCAGTTGAAGGGAAGGTTGATTCAATGTGTGCATTTGTTGCTGCTACCAGTGATCTTCATGCTACAGCTTGTTCAGATTTGGGTGAACTCACTCATTCTCTTGATTTCTCATTGTACTTCGTATCTTTGCTAAACAATTGATTTCTAATAGAAGAAGAATCTGGTTGAGTTTGCCCCTTGTGGGTTTTGCCCTGGTCATTGGACCTAAATTCTCTGTGTCTCATTTTGTTCCTGGTTGTCTTCTATTGTGCATTTGATTTATGTTCTATCTATAATTGTTTATCTAATATTGCAGCATAAATAAGTTTTGTAATAAGTGATTGTTACAGCATAAAACATCAGAAATTCAACACCATAACTATTACTACTGTGAAAGATGTTGCAATCCAAGTGGCTTTTTACAGTACAAATGATCATGTTTGTCATTTCAACAATCTCTAGTTTCATCTAGTAGATCTGCATAAACATATTTCAAACTCCTAGAAACCTCAATTAAAAGAAGAGACTTTTATATTATCCAGTGCAAAGGTTTTCTTCATTGTTGAGTCTGAACTTGTTAAAGACAAGGATTTGATTTTAAACTTTGGACCCTCTTTCTAGAGAAATTTGGGATTGTGTATGAAACCATGGATTCCCTCTTCAATTCATGGACAAATACCCTTAACTCCTGTGTGGGTTAGACTTCCAAATCTTCCCTTGCATTTTTGGAGTTCAAACTCTCTTCAAGCTATTGGTGATGCTCATGGAAGACAGTATTACAAAAGTTCTGAAACAAAGAAATGAACCACCAGTGCATATGCCTACATATGTGTGGAAACGGACTTCAACAAGCAATAATTCTTAAAGGTGAAAACTACCCCCAGATGCAAAGGCTTGATTATGAACATGTTTCTTTTCACTATAGATCTTGCTTTGAAACAGGGCATGATTATGAACATGTTTCTTTTCATTGTAAATCTTGCTTTGAAACAGGACACTAAGCAACAAATTGCCCAAAAGGGTCAAGACAAATTAAGAAGCATCAGCACAAACCTACCTGGTCGGTTGGAGCCAAGGAAGAACATCAATTGTTTACCATGGAAGATCCACCTGAATTGGATCTTGCCATGGAAGAGACAAATTTGAATACATAGGAAACTAGGGGCACATCAGTAGATTCATAGTAAACTTGGGTTACTTCTTCAAAAGAAGACCCTCCACGTCAGCAAGGATCAGCACATCAAGTTTTGGTGGAAGAGAAAGTTGCTCACTCAGCTCCAGATCAGGATGCAGAGCCCCCTAAGGTGAGCTGGGTAGATCAGACTCAAGAAGATGGGAATAGGAACAATTAGAACCTCAAGATCGAGGCAAATCAGAAGTGGCAGGAATAGCAAGGACTCATCAGAAACAAAGGAAGCTTGGACAACAGAGTAAAGCAAAAAAAAAATCTCCTTCAGTGGCACAGCCAATGGTGACATGAAGCTGGCATGTAATCCAACTTAGTCATGCAGTTCTTTTGTCTTTTATTATGTCAAATCAAAATTTACTCATGTAAAGAAATATCCAAACAACGTTTTAGTGGACATCAGTATTTTGTGTATTTGTCAAATAAGGAGCTAGCAACTTTGCTTAAAATCTAAAGCCAAGAAGGAATAAACATACATTTAATTATTATGCAGCTTTACTAGTCTTTTTGTAATATATAAATATCCCAGTTACTGTTTAAAAAATTATCATTTTATCTGATTTTTGTTTTGCCTTATTGCATACTCGTGTGGTTCAATTTCTGAGATTACAGATGCACGTGCATAGATGCATTGTTTGAACATTCAAGTGAATTCACAACTTCTGATACACAAAACTGTTGAGAAATCAAGGGCAGCTAGATTAGGGTGATTTCTCTTGCTTTGATAACTGCTTGTGATGTTCTTTTACTCAACTTGATGTACTTTGTAGTTAGCTTCTTCTTTACTTGAATATTATTGTGTTCTTATCATCAAACAGCTACCAAAATATGAAGATCAATAGAACAAGAGGGCACAAAATGTAGGCTGCTAGCCAGGGCCAAAACCTCTCCTCTTGAGAGGAAAACCCACAAGAATTCTTCTCTTCTTATAGAATCTTCAAATGACAAATTCCAAGACCTAAGAGCCTTGATAAAGACCCCTCCAAGACCAAGTCAGCTTCTCCTTTTGATGAGCTTGTCCTTCACAAAGTCAACCAAAGTCAACCTGCACCAAATATTCAGATTTCGGCATTTGCTTCAGATTTTCGGTCACTGCTTCAAGTCTGCAATTTTCGGCCTCTACTGCAGAAACCCTAGCTCGCACATGTGGGTGAAATATGGTAGATTGAGACTCCTTTTCTCCTTCGCTTGGTTTGATTCTTCTTCCTTTGTAACTCAGCTTGCAAATGCGATCTCTTTGATCCCAAACTTTGGCTTCTCTTGGCAGAGATCTGCAATTCAGTCTTGCTGCAATAAGATGATGCCTTAATCCCTTTTGCACATGTGAGAGATTCAGCCCTAAAACAGTCCTCCAAAACTTTGATTTATCTTCCCTCTTGTTCTCCTCTTCTTCACTCACTTTCTTGTTCTTCCACGAGCTTGATCATTCTACTCAACTGAGGTGGAGCTTCTATATATATAGGATTCTTGTGAGGTCGATTTGCCCTTCATGAGGCCGACTTGTCTTCTGTAGGCTGACTTTCCTTCTTGCAGGCCGACTTGGTCATCAAATACATAAAATCAAGATTACATAAGTCATTAAGAAGACTGAACTTAGTGACATATTTCAACAAAAACATCTAGGTCTCTCCTATTTGAGTCTGCACCTTCCCCAACAATCAAATTATTCTCATACAAACTTTATCTCGAGTTTTTCTCATTTTTATCAACACATATTTAGGTTCAATAGTTGAGAAGACAGGAAAATCTGTAGTTGCCTGCATGGTTGGTAACCATTTCAACCAACCCAGGAGTCAATGTCTATGGCAACCAATCTGTAAAGGGTGAACTATACAATCTAGATTCAATGTGCAATAAGCAATAAGCTTTAGAATGCTCAAAAATATAGGTCAAGTTACCATGTTTCAATATATACTGCATATCTTTAAGTTTCTACTGTTTCTTAGTCAATTATTCCTGCATTCATGTGCGCAAATAAATAACAACTAAGAATTTTAATCTTTTTAAACTATTGAGTATCCTATAGACTGTGGTACTAGAGCCTCTGTTGAGATCAAAAAACAAAATATAGAATCAGCATCATATAAGTTTATAACTAATTCTATGCCTGTTTATTTATTTAGCATGAAGAAAAACTTTGGGCCTTTCGAACCAACAAAAAGAAATTTACTTGGCATCTAACACACAAAAGCTTGGCCCAAGGCGCCTGATCCCTTGAAGGAGATAATCAATGTGTTTATCACGCCACAGCTCCAATCTGACCAATAGAAACAAAGGCAACTGTGAATTTCAAACTATGTCATGTCAAGTATGGAAATAGTAAATATATGTATAGTGATACCAAATGTAATAAGATGAGCAAATGCATACTCAAGAGAGAAAAGAGTGGGATAACCATCACCACACGTCAAGATCAGTCAAAATATAAAAGAATGAAATGATTACAAAAAGAAAACTGATATTCTTGCCCATGAACTTCAAACTTCACATGATAACTTCCATGTTCTTCAGATTCTAGATTTGAAAAAAGGCTTGAGGAGAATGACAAAACACAATAGGAAAAAGTGATCCTTCTGGTTTTAAATTGTTCCTCCAGACTACTTCCTAAATGGCAAAATAAGCAGGTTTCCCTCTGCAAAACATCCATGATAATACAGATGATATCTCCATTATAACACTAACATAGGAGATACTTCTCATTGCCACATTTATCCAGAAATCGCATTTCCCTCTTTCCTGGTGTCAATACAGAATATTGTCAATGGGGACATGGCTGAGCAGTGAAAGCAAGGGGACGTTGATGCCCCCACCAGGATTCAAGTCTCCTAAGAGTCACGTTTTCCCATGTGACCTGCTTATGCTTGTGTTCGCAGTCAGGATCAACTGCAACTTACAAGTTCAAGGTGACTTTGGTGGAAAAAATTTCTGCTACTTATAGATTCTTAGCTAATAGATTCCAATTTCAGTGTTTCAAGCTGGCTACATTAATTGTACTTTTCCCAGATTGGGGAAGAATGAACTTGCTGTGTCAGTGTAAAAGTGAAACTAGTTTTTAAAAGTACAGAATATCGCCAATTGAAGTTGCAAGGGAACCCCATGTTTAATAAGCCAACAAAGAATGTGGAGGTTCCTTGTCATTATATCTGGCAGCTTGTAGATAGTGGAGAGACTGAGTTGCAGTATTTTGCAAATCTAGAGCAAACTAAAGACCTTTCCACCAAGCCTCCTGGTCCAAATAAATTTATAGAACTTACAGATGAGCTTGAGTTTCACATACGACCATTAATGGCAGGTAGTGGCCATATCAATAGTATGTTTTGGTGCATTTATCTTGGTGCTCAGAAGTTAGCAGTTGATGAGGCAACTTAGAGGTTCATTAAGTTATTTAGTCACATGCGTTATTTAGTTATGTAATTTTAGTCACCTTCATGGATCATCTATCTCATAAGAACTGTGATGAAACAAAAGTTAAAACAACAAACACTCTTCTTCATTATTTGCAACTCTAAATTACTTTGTGTGTGTAATCTTATACTAAGTGGCACAAAGATCCCTCACAAAGGCTTATGTGGATTATGCTCAATTTAGATGGTGATACAAGTGTGGCCAATATGTTGGGTATGTGTTATATAATATATTCTTTGCATGACTATCCCTATGCATTGTACATTGCATTGGGTGTAGCAAGGGAGTCACAAGGGGGGAAGCAACCCCTCTTGTTCATGGGGGTCTCATGGAGGGTTAGGTGGCAATGCCCCCAACAAAAAATTTGGGTGGTTTTGGCTTCCATTTTTGGTAGTATTCGGCACACAGTTTTCGCTTTTAGAAGATTTGTGGTGCATGTTGGTTCAATGAAAGGTTTTGTAATTTCAATTAAGGAAGTATCATTGTATTCTAATAAAGCCTAAAGGGTAAATGGATTGGTGATTTATGGATGTGGCAGGATATACATATTGTATTATAACACCATAACGATAGAATATGCTGAAAAATCAATCTGGTTTTCCAGGTTTGGGTTTTTAAAGTAAAATCTGTGTTAATGTGTGTGTGCGTCATTGAATCTTTTATGTTTTTATTAAGAATTTATTTGCAGCAATTAACTGTACTTGGTTAAAACCTACACAATATATGTGTCGAATGGTACCAACAAGCATGTCACTTTCTGCCCTAAATGGCCAACAAGCTTTCAAATGGCAACTGATTGGTCTATGGTAATTATTCAACAATTGAATTCCAAGAGGATGAAGAGGGTCTCCTCCCACATTATTGGTCCACTGGTGAAAGAGAAGTGTGTTGTAACCTACATTCAATCTTAAAGTTATATGACTTAAATGTCTATGGAACATATAATTCCTCCAACCTATGATTTACGTGTAGAAGTCTAGAAAGGAAAGAAAAGGGTTTTGAAGCAGCTTAAAAAAGCCATTATCTCTAGCCAAAACATCTTTGCCTTCAATTATTTTGGTTCAAGGCTTGTTGTATTGAGAGGCGCTCTCCAGCCCAGTATGGAAGAGATGTTGTAATGTCTTGTCTTGTTATGTAAACAAAAATAATAAAATAATAAAAATAATGTATTGACCCATGGTATTCACCCATGCTATTTGCTGCACTCAAATTGTCAAAGTTCCAAGGAAGCGGAAGTACCAATTTTTTCAACAAGGATCGCATCACATATCATCGCATCGCTAATAAGTAAAAGGTAACACAAACAGTGATCAAGTTAAGAGAATTAACATATTCATTGCCCTATTGGATTCTCAACATGGTATTAGAGCTTTGGTTCTCTAAGGGCATCATGAAGATCTCCTCTACAATGAAGAAGTTCATCAAGAAAACTACAAGCCATCTCAAGAAAGGTATCAAGGAAGCATGGAGTTTCTTATTATCTTCAAAGAAGGTATCATTCAAAGAAAGGGATGAAGGTCTCTTCTCAGCTCTCTCTGGTACATTCCAAGACGAAGACGACTGGGTAATTGATAGTGGTGCATGAAGGCACATGACTCGCCACTGCCACCAATTGAAGACCTTATCAAAAGGAAAATCCGCTTACTCTGTGGAACTTGGAGACAACAAAAGCTATCTAATGAAAGGCATTGGAACAACTTCCACAAAACTCGAAGATGGAAGCAACATCCACCTCAAAAACATTCTATTTGTTCCAGGTGTGCACAAAAATTTACTTTCTATTTCACATCTAGAAGACAAAGGAGATAGAATAGCCTTCATTAATGGAAAAGTAGTTGTTTGGGGAAAAGACTCGAGCATAAATCTAGCAAAAGTTATTGGTATCTGAGAAGGAAGGCTTTACAGATTAATATCTCTCGTAAACCAAGCCCTAGTTCACACTGAGATTAGTCCATGTGAACTTTGGGATCGAAGGTTTGGTCATCTACATTTCAAAATACTTCCAACTTTAAATTCCATAGTAGATGGAAATCTGAATCTAAAGGAAGATCATGAAGGTGTCTGCAAGGGATGTGCATTGGGCAAGAATACCAAGAGACCATTTGGAAGCAGTGCTTCACGGTCGAAAAAATCTTGGATCTCATTCACTCTGATGTGTGTGGCCCTATGACTCCCAAATCACTTGGAGGCCATCTATACTATGTCAAATTCATAGTTGATCATTCAATAAAGACCTGGGTTTACTTCATGAAAACCAAGGATGAAGTATTTACAAAATTTCAAGAATTCAACGCTGAAGTGGAGAACCTTACAGAAAGAAGAATCAAGATACTAAGATCTAATAATGGAGGAGAATATACATCCAAGAGATTACAACATTCTGTAAGGAGTCTGAGATTAAGAGGGAGTTGATAGTCCCATACAATCTCGAACAAAATGGAGTTGCAGAATGAAAGAACAGATCCATTGAATAAAGTGTAAAAGCAATGTTACACAATCAAGATCTACCTAAGTTTATGAGGGGAGAGGCAACAAAGACAGCAGACTACATTCAAAATCGATGTCCTCACAGATCTCTAGATAACAAGGCTTCGAAAGAAGTGTTCACTGGAAAGAAGCCATTTGTAGACCATCTCTGAATCTTTGGGTGTCTTGTGTATATTCATATACCAAAGGACAAAAGAAAGAAGTTGGATCCCTCCAATATAAAGGGTATATTTGTTGGGTATAGTAACTCATCAAAAGCCTATAGAATCTATATGAAAGATGGGCATCACATTGAAGTTAGTTGTGATGTCATATTTGATGAGAGTATAGCATTCAGAAAGTCAAAAGAACTTTCTCTAGATTCTGATGACGAAGAACTTCTGATATTTGAGGAGGAAGTTGACAAGGAAGGAGAAGGATCACACCATGAGGAAGAAGGATCTAGTGAACCTGTTCAACCCATGGTCATTCCAAAAACAACGAAAAGACCTAATTGGTTGAAATCCACACTACTTGATACAGAAGGTCATGGGGCAGCACAAGGATCATTTACAGAAAGTAAGAGGCCCAAGAAATATTTTGGGTATGCTGCATACATAAAAAAATTAATAGAAGCAGAACCATCCACCTTTGAAGAGTTTGTAGAGCATCAAGAATGGAAGGATGCCATGAATGAAGAGTATCAATCTATAATGAAGAATGGAGTTTGGGAAATCATGCCTAGACTGAAAACAAATATGTGGTTACTTCCCAAGTGGATCTATAAGATCAAGCATGCAGCAAATGGAAGTATAGTTAAGTATAAAGCAAGATTTGTGGCTAGAAGGTTCTCTCAACTTGAAGGCATCGACTATGAAGAGACATTTGCTCCAACAGCAAGATATATGACGATTCGATCATTAGTCTCTCTAGCAGCATCGATGGGATGGAACATCCACCAAATGGATGTCAAGACTGTGTTTCTGAATGGCACTATAGATGAAGTCATCTATATAGAACAACCCTTGGGATTTGAAGTCAAGGATAGGAAAGCATATGTGTGCAGATTGAAGAAAGCATTATATGGCCTCAAGTTTTGCTGACTCGAACCTTTATATTAAGGTTGTAAACAATGAACCTGTAATTATTCTTCTGTATGTAGATGATCTTCTCTTGACAGGTGTAGAAGGTTGAATTGAGGAATGTAAGAAGCAACTGGCAGCAGAATTTGCCATGAAGGATCTTGGGCTGATGCATTACTATTTGGGACTAGAAGTCTGGCAAGGACCGAATGAAGTCTATTTGGGTCAAGGAAAGTATGTAATCGAGATACTAAAGAAGTTCGACATGATGGACTGTAAACCTATGACCACTCCAAGGATCACAAACTTAAAAAGACTAAGGAGTTCCGAATCAAGCCCTATGGATCCTTCCAGATATAGACAACTCATTGGCTCATTGATGTACTTGGTGAATACCTGACCTGACATATGTTTTGCAATAAATGTACTCAATCAATTCCAAGTGGAGCCGAAGCATGATCATTGGATTGCAATAAAGCATATTCTAAGATATCTTCAAGGAACCATCAACTACTGCCTAAAATATGATAGAAAGAATGATGTCCAATTGATTGAATATACAGATTCTGACTTGGGAGGCAGTGAACAGGCTGGCAGAAGCACTACGGGAGGATGTTTCAGTTTAGGATCCTCCATGGTCTCATGGATGAGCAGAAAGCAAGACATTGTTGCTTTGAGTAGTGTTGAGGCTGATTATGTTGCAGCATGTGAAGTAAGTAGAGAAGCAGTATGGTTAAGGAAGTTGTTATCCGACCTGTTTGAAGGACCAATGAACCCTATAGTGATAGTCTGTGATAACACCAATTGCATTTGTTTGTCTGAGGATCCAGTGTTTCATGGAAAGACAAAGCACATCAACAACAAGTATCACTATATTCGAGAGCTAGTAGAAAATGGTGTGTTGCAGCTACGATATGTCTCCACTGATGAACAAGTAGTTGACATATTGGCAAAATCACTTCCAAATGAGAAGCTTGTATACTTAAGGGACAAGCTTGGTTTGGTGGATTTGTCTTCCCTAATTTAGAGGGAGAGATAGACACTACATTCTTGTCTTCACTTGGGAAGAAAGAATGGAGGAATGGGTAACCATCAGGCATTTGATACTCTTTGAGAATGTGGTAGGGCATTCAAAACAAGTGTAGTGATGGACCGATATTCTTTGAGGATTAGCTACCCAAGATAAGAATAGTCCAATGGGAAGTCATACTCTGTGAACACCCGAGTGGAGTATGTACCTTGGGAGACAATGATGATGGTGTCTATAGTATATACATCATTGGTCTCGCCAGCATTGTGCTTTGATCTTGTGGAGAGATAAGAGTTGTTAGTCAAGGCCTTGCTGTGTGACAAAACTGGTTAATATGATGCTAGACAGATGGGTTACCAATCTGACTCTTCTTATGAGATCTCTTCAGATTGAGAATGACCATGTACCTCTTATGAATACGTCCCTAGTTAAGAGGGAGTGTTAAAAAAAGTGTAACAAGGTTCAATCTT
>APFE031661825.1:0-14425 GCA_000404065.3 Pinus taeda | reverse complement strand
TGTGTATATACGCAACTGTGTTTAGAGAAAACTGCATATATCTTACAAACTTATTATTTAGTTAGCTAATCTTAATCTATGTATTAGAACCATAAAACAGTATTCGAGTGCAGTAAACAATACAGGCAATCACACACATGAACAAAAGATATAAGGTGGAAACCCAATGTGGGTGAAAACCACCTGCTACAATTCATCTATATCTTCTTTTAATTATAAACTTCTTTTTACAATATTTATGTAGTAGTGCAATCTTATACCAGTACGTAGGCTTCTACCTACAGAAGGCTACAACCTTCTCTCATTCTCCAGCTTCTCCTATAAGGGAGCTACAACCCCATTAGCTCTTGTCCTAGATGATGTACTAGTACATAGGTGCTAACCTACATAAGGCTACAACCTTCTCTTTTCTTCCAGGGACCACATTTCATAAATTTTCAGACTAGATCCATTAATAACATCAATCAAACATCAAATATATCTGCATCAACCAATCTCCTTTGCACCAACCAAAAAGTGAATCAAACACTTACTTCTCTGAATACTGTAACCAGAATATAGTAACTGTAACAAAAAACCAATCCTGAACCCAAAACATTGCAGCAATAAACAAAAGTAGCTAACACATATTTTATGAGATGTATGCTACTTCAACATGTATAACTTTCATGCAGACGCTGCTATATTTAGTCAAACCTGCATATACGTCGTTTTGAATTATCGAACTAGCATCTATACACGCCTTTTCTATGTTGAACCTGTGTACAAATCTATAAAATATAATTTACCCTTTTCAATTATTCAGACATCATTTATACCCAGATCATCAGATTTATAGATCAAGTCATGCCCCAAATATAACAGATCAGAATCACACAAAGATACTTCTCTTGAAGTCTTAAGATCTTGACCCATCAATAGAACTTATCCTTCTTCTAGCGCTCAGGTTCCTCCTCGATTCCGATCTAGCTATGCACCATAACCTAATGACTAGTATTTTAGATCTTGCTCATCATAAGATATTCAATTCTTGAGTGCCTTTGCCTAATGATCTCCTTCCCCTTTTATAGTCTTAGGCCTTACTCAATACCATTGTCCAAAACCTCTTAGAACCAATACCTGGGTCCAAATACCTGGGTTCCACACTTCGAACGAGATACCATGGTCCAAAACCATAGGTCCAAATACCAAGGACCAAAACCAAGTTTTCCAAATTGTATGCACTTTTCTGTGCATGAAAGTGCGTGTATACGCGTACGCACCTTTTGGTCTGTGAATCCACGTGTATACGGGGCTTGGTCAACGGGAACCTATGTATACCTCCTTTTCCTTTATTTTGAGAGCCTGTGAGCCTGACTTATCATCTGAGTGATTTTCCGAGTGAGTTGCCATCAAGGACAATACCCGTGCGATAGTGCCAATCCTATGTCATAATGCCAACAATCTCCCCCTTTGGACTTGATGGCAACCCCAAGTCACTCAAAGTCATTCTCCCCCTTTGTCATCAATGGAAAAGGGTTATGCTCCCCCTGAGTACATGCTGAAATCTCTGCTCTACTTTGTTGTCCATGCTCCCCCTCACTATAGGCAAGGTTTGCAAAAGATGTTCTACAAGAAAGAACTTGACTCTATACATCATAAATGACCTTCCTATCACCAAATACTCATACATGCATCCATCTTCCAACCAAAATTGACTCATGCACCCAACCACGTGGGGATATACCAAAACTTTATACATGATACAACAAGAATGTTACATCATCCATCCCAGACATAGTGGGGAACCAAAATATGTTGTTACATGACCTTGATAATAAAAGAAATACATGACATAGAGACCAAATATCTAATACAAGACTATGATAGTCATCAACAACATCTGTCAATCACCATCCAAACCATCAACCGTGATCTCCCTCCACACCTGTTCCACTTGAATCAAAAGCAACTATGAATTTGTACCAAGATCTTCTAAGATAATGCCAACAATGCATTATTAGAAGTATATGCTCCCCCTGAACCTATGCCAGATGGTCTCTGTCAGACCCATATCAGACTCTTTTCATCCTGAGTCTGGCCCACTGTTTTTCTTCATCCCAACATATACGCGACTGTATCGAAAAAAACAAGTGTATGTACGCAGATGCTCTTCATGAAACTCGCATACAACCACTTTTCTCTTACACAAATAAGTGTTAAAGGCAAGATGATGCATCAACTATTCCCAACTTCTGTCTGAGGTATTCAAATGTCTCCTTAAGCAGTGGTTTGGTGAATATATCAACAACCTGTTCCTTGGAGGGAACATACTCCAATTTGACCTTTTGGTCAAGCACTTGTTCTCGGAAAAAGTGATATTTCATAGGTATGTGCTTGGTATTTGAATGCGTGACTGGATTCTTTGAAATACTAATTGCACTTGTATTATCACATAAAATGGAGATAGGTGGTGATTTGAATGTCTTGCAATGTTTGCATCATCCAAAGAAGTTGTGTGCAGCAAGATGAAGCAGCCACATATTCTGTTTTAACTGTAGATAATGCAATTGAACTTTGTTTCTTGTTGAACCAAGATACTAATCTAGAACCCATAAAGAATGCACCACCACTAGTGCTTTTTATGTCATCCACGCTTCCTACCCAATATGCATCTGTATATGCATCAAGTGTGAGATATGTGTCTCTAGGATACCATAAGCCATAGTTTTGTGTTCCCTGAAGATATTTGAAAATCCTTTTAATTGCCTGAAGGTGTGCTTCCTTTGGATTTGCCTAGAATCTTCCAACTATTCTTACTGCATGCATGATGTCTGGTCAGGTACCTTCTAGATAGAGCAGACTACCAATCATGGATCTATAGGTTGGCTGATGTACTGCTACTGATTCATCATTTGCGCTGAGGCTGCATCTTGTTACCATAGGGGTACATACTGGTTTTGAATCTTCCATGCCATATTTCTTCAAGATCTGCTTGAGGTACTTGGTTTGTGATAGAAATATACCATCTTTGTTTTGTTGGACTTGTAAGCCAAGAAAATATGTGAGCTCACCAAGCAGGGACATTTCAAATTCTTTCTGCATCACCGAGGAAATTTTTTGACTCATGGCTTCTTCATTTCTACCAAACATCATATTATCAACATACACAACAAGTATTAGCAATTTAACATTGTCTATTTTTATGTATAGATTTCTATCTACTGATCCTTTTGAAAAACCTTGTTGATGGAGGTATTTGTCAGACGATAATACCAAGACATTGGAGCCTGTTTAAGACCATAGAGAGCCTTTTTGGGTCTGCATACAAGTTTTGGATCATTTCCAAGGATGAATCAGTCTGGTTGCTCAATATACATTTCTTCTTCTAATTCTCCATTTAGAAAGACAGATTTCACATCCATTTGATATACTTTGAACTTCTGAAAGCTAGAAAGAGCAAAGAACATTCTTATGGCTTCAATTCTAGCTACTGGTGCAAAAGTTTCTTCAAAGTCTATACCTTCTTACTGAGCATACCCTTTACAAACAAGTCTGGCCTTGTTTCTAATAACATTTCCATTTTCGTTCAGCTTGTTTTTTAATATCCATTTGGTCCCTATGACATTCTTATCATTAGGTTTAGGAACCAATTCTCAAGTGTTATTCTTTTCAATCTGCTCAAGTTCTTCATTCATGGCCTTGACCCAGCATTCATCTTTGCATGCTTCGCTTACATTTCATGATTCGATAGAGGAGAGCAATGCTAGACACCTTGAAGCTTCTGTAATAGTTCTTATTGTTTGTACACCTACCTCTTTCTGCCCCAAAATTTGAGACTCTAGATGGTTCTTCTGGACGTACCTGGATGGAGTCTTTTCTTCTACCCTTATTTTTTCTTTTGGTGCCCCATAAGTTTTTTCTTCAGCATTAGTTTGATTTGATGTTGAAGGATATTCCTCATCGTCATCTTCAAAATCTTCGAATTTTACCTGCTTTAGTTTGTTGCCTACTTCATCAACCACCACATCAATACTTTCAACAATTTTACCAAGTTTTTTATTGTAACGCTTATATCCTTTACTTCGGGAAGAGTAACCAAGGAGAATGCCTTAATCTGCTCTAGGTTCAAATTTGCCAAGCTTTTCATCAGTCCTTTTGATGTAACATTTTCTTCCAAAAGCTTTGAAGTATTTTAGAGTGGGAGTCTTACCATACCAAAGTTCATGAGGAGTTTGAGTGCTGTTTACCCGAACGTTTTTTTTGTTGGGAATAGTAACGGCAAAAAATGCAGCTTCACCCCAGAAGATGGCAGGAGTTCCAGACTCATCAAACATAGCACGAGCCATGTGTTTAACCATTCTGTTCATCCTTTCCACCACTCCATTTTGCTGAGGAGTCCTTGCAGTAGAGAATTCCTTTCTTATTCCATGTTCTTCACAAAAGTCGAAAAATTCATCCGAGATAAATTCCCCTCCTCGATCAAACCTGAGGCATTTGATTTTGCGATTTGATTCATTGTCAACCAAGGCTTCGAACGCTTTGAATTTTTCAAAATCTTCGTCTTTATGCTTCAGAAGTCCTATCCAACACATCCTGGAAAAGTCGTCAATGAACAATATAAAGTACTCTTCTCCACGAGATGATTTTTTCCTTGATGGACCACATAAATCAGTGTGGACAAGTTCAAGTGGCTTACTAGCTGATCCTTCCTTCTCAGGGAAGTGAGTTCTGGTTTTCTTACCAAACTGACATGATTTGCATATTGTATTGTCTAGAATTTTGATGTCAAGAAGATTGTGAACAGCCTGATATTTGCATGCTTTCCTTATCTGAGGGAAGTTTAGATGCCCAAATCTTCTATGCCATATCCAATGTTCATCATTTTTTCTTAGATAGCATTGTTGTTGTCCTCCCTTGAGTATGTATAAATTATTTGGAGTTCTTATGCCTTTGATTGTTGTTTCTCCTGTATCAAGCTCAGGAACAATACATCCATTTGATTGAAATACTACCTCATTTCCTTGATCACACATTTGACTAACACTCAATAGATTATGCTTTAAAGCCATCAACATACATAACATTTCCAACTTTGACCTTTTCTTTTAAAAGAACAGAGCCTTTACCTTTTATGAGAGTAGGGTGTCATTTCCAAATGAGACCTTCCTTTCCTTTTCTTAGGCACTATATGAGTAAAGTTTTTCTTTATCACGTTTCATATGTTTCGAGCATCCACTATTGATGTACCACTAATTTTCCTGTCCTTCCGCATATAAGGCTATACAACATCTTTCGAGTTGTGGTTCTTTCTTTCTCCATGTCTTCGGACTCAATGAAGCTTTCTCCTTCTGAGATGTTTGCTGAAATCGACTCCTGCATTTAGAATATTCATGACCGAAGTTGTTACAAATAGAGCATTCTATTTCATTTTCGAGAGCAGAAAAGTTATTATAGGTCCTCTTCATGATCCCAGTCACATTCCTTTGATTTTGTGCTTCTCTAGTCATGATGGTCTTGTAGGCAACACATTGAGCAGCTTTGTGTCCAAAGTTATGACATGAGAAACATTGGCCATTGAAGAAATTCCTGCGATTATTAAATCTACCGGCTAGGTGATTGTAGTTTCCATTGACATTCATTCTTGAGGAAAATTGAGAATTATTTACCTATGGTTGGTTGTAGCTTCTGTTCATCCTTGAAGTAGAGCGACCCTGATTTATCTAGTGATCTGCTTTATGCCTTTGCTGACAATTGTCAACCTGTTCACTTCTTGCTGCATCAAGATAACTTTTGGAGTTGGATGGCTTCTGTGCTTGAAATGCTTCTTCAATATATTCAAGACTTGTTTTGATTAGAGGAGAACGCTGCACTTTGATAATCTCATCTAAAGTTTCAAATCCTTTAGCAAATCTAAGATTAAGAGCTTTTGTTTTCTCAATATCGTTTCCAAGTCCCACAATTTCGCATTCTATTTTTCATTATGTTTTTCCATTTCAGCAAGTTGGAATGTCAGGGTATCTATGATCATACTCTTTTCTTCTAAATAGATTTTAAGTTTAGAAATATTTTCATAGAGATCATCTTCATTTATAGCATCCAAGAAATCATCTTCAAAAGCAATCAAAAGTCTATAATCATTATCATGTTCATCTTCATCACTATTTGAAATTCCATCGTTGTTTTCATGTGTATAATAACTCTTCTTACTTACGTTCTATTTTATGTTCCATTTAACTGGTTCCTTACCTTTATCAAGCTTATCTTTATGAGGACATTTGGCTGCATAGTGACCAACTCTTCCACAAGCAAAGCATTTGAAAGGTAGCTTACCTATGAATCTTCCATAACCTTCTTGAAGGTTCTTGACAAAGTTTGATTCTTCCTCTCCTTCTGCGTCTGCCCTGACTCATTGTATTCTCCTTTTCCTGAAGCTTTGAATGCAGCTTCTCTCATGTCTAATGGACCCCCTTTTCTCATTTTGAAAGCAATTAGGATTTTGTGCGGTTGTGACATAGTAATACTCTGAAGATTTGACTTTTCTTCTATGGCAGAAACCTTTGATTCAAACTTAGAAGATAAGGTTTAGTATCTTTTCAACTAAAGTAACTCTTTTATTTCTTCAGCGAAATTTTTCATGTGATTAACAATCTCATCTATGTGTAGGAAATAATTAGCTACACTTTCATCATTGTGCATTTTGAGAGTTTCATATTGAATTATGAGAGATTGTAGTTTTCCATGTTTTACCTGATCGTCTCCTTCATAGCTTAGAATGATATTGTCCCATATTTCTTTGGTGGTTTTGAGCTGCATAACTTTGATGAATTCTGATTATGATAGACTCCCCAATAAAGTATTAACAACCTTTGCATTTTTTTCATACTGCTTTTTACTTGCCGTATCTATAGTAGTTGCTGCTGGAAATGTGTATCCTCCTTCTACAATATCCCAAACTTATGTTCCAAGAGATTGAAGATAGGTTGTGGTTCTTACCTTCCAATAGATGAAGTTGCCCCCATCAAAGATCACTAGCCTGATGGATGCCTCTTTTTAGTAGTTGCTCATGATGATAGATCTTCCTTCAAGCAATCAAGCATCTTTTGAAGGACCTGCTCCAATACCAATTGTTGGAAATAATACTGAGAGGGGGAGCGGGGTGAATTAGTATTAGAAATTTAACAATTTTTAATTTCCATAAACATATTGATATACACTACTTCTGTTAATTCAACCTGCATATATACGCAACTGTGTTTAGAGAAAACTATGTATATCTTACAAACTTATTATTTAGTTAGCTAATCTTAATCTGTGTATCAGAACCATAAAAGAGTATTCAAGTGCAATAAATAGTACAGGAAATCACACAAATGAACACAAGATATAAGGTGGAAACCTAATGTGGGTGAAAACCACCTGCTGCAATTTGTCTCTATCTTCTTTCAATTAGAAACTTCTTTTTACAATATTTTTGTACTAGTGCGGTCTTATACGAGTACGTAGGCTTCCACCTGCAAAAGGCTACAACCTTTTCTCGTTCTCCAACTTCTCCTGGAAAAGAGCTACAACCCCCTTAGCTCTTGTACTAGCTGATGTACTAGTACATAGGTGTTGACCTATAGAAGGCTACAACCTTCTCTTTTCTTCTAGGGACCACGTTTCATAAATTTTCAAAGTAGATCCATCAATAACATCAATCAAACATCAAATATATCTGCATCAACCAATCTCCTTTCCACCAACCAAAAACTGAATAAAACACTCACTTATGTGAATACTGCAACCAAAATACAGTTACAGTAACCAGAAACCAATTCGGAACCTAGAACACTGCAGCAATAAACAAAAGTAGCTAACACATATTTTATGAGACGTACGCTACTTCAACATATAGAACTTGTGTGCATACGCTATTATATTAAGTCAAACCTGCATATACGTTGTTTTGAATTACTAAACTAGCGTGTATACACGCCTTTTCTATGCTGAACCTGTGTACAAATCTATAAAAGATAATTACCCTTTTCAATTATTCAGACATTAGTTATACCCAGATCATCAGATTTATAGATCAAGTCATGCGCCAAATATAATAGATCAAAAATCACACAAAGATACTTCTCTTCAAGCCTTGAGATCTTGACCCATCAATAGAACTTATCCTTCTTCTAGCACTCAGATTCCTCCTCAATTCAGATCGATCTATCCACCATAACCCAATGACTTGTATTTTAGATCTTGGTCATCATAAGATATTCAATTCTTGAGTGCCTTTGCCTAATGATCTCCTTCCCCTTTTATAGTCTTAGGCCTTATTCAATACCATGGTCCAAAACCTCTTAGAACCAATACCTGGGTTCAACACTTCAGACGAGGTACCATGGTCCAAAACCAATTTTTTCAAACTGTACGCACTTTTCTGTGCATGAAAGTGCATGTATACGCATACACGCCTTTTGGTCTGTGAATCCTCGTGTATACGCGGCTTGGTCAATGGGAGCCTGCGTATACCTCCTTTTCCTTTATTCTGAGAACCTGTGAGTTTGAATTGTCATCTGAGTGATTTGTCCAGTGCGTTGCCATCAAGGACAACACTTGTGCCATCGTGTCAATCCTGTGTCATAATGCCAACAAGAAGTTTCAACAAGGAACCTTTATCAAGTATGAAATTAAAACACAAAGAAATTTGGCAGTGTATTAGCATTAATTCGACAGTGCAACAACATTATTTTTAAATGTAACTAAATTCTAGGAATCATGGGTAGATAAAAAGTAAGAATTGTGGATTTTTTTACCATATATGAGGATAAAATTAAATATTGACTAGTAATAAAGTCTGCAGGCAAAGTGAGAGTGCTGAGAAATGATTATGGGAGAGTGCGGAGAAAACAAATTTCTCCGCATTCCCACACAATCAACTTCTACACACAATTGAAAGGACAACTCAACGCCATGTAGCCTCCAATGCAGGCATTAGACCCATCGCACCCACTTCTCTATATAATAATTGAGCAAGACTTTTAGCTTGATACAACTTTTTATATGACTCAAAAAATGTGTGCAATGTCCTTGTCTTTTAGCTTTTAGCTTAATAGAAAGTAAGCCACTAAAACTTTGCTAAGAAATTTAACATAATAATTGTTATCCATCACCTTAAAAATAGTGTGAAGACAACTGTGTAGAAGTTCATTGTGCACAATACCTCTGCACAACATCTTGTACCTTTGCCACAACAAAAAACTATTAGCAAGTTAGCATAGCCCCATATTAATTTTAAGGTATTCTTCATATTTATTATTTTTGGAAATTAGAATTACTATAGTGAGGTATAACTTTGTTTAAAACATTTGAAAACAAATATTTCCAATAATATTTATAGAAAATCACACAAAATGACATTATAGATATAAATAACTTAGCAATAACATTTCAATAGCTAAGTTAGTAAACTGATAACCTTGAAATATAAATAAATTCCATATTTTTAAAATGTATGTATAAGTTTCTTTACTTTTATTGTATTAGGAAGGTAAAATACTTGATTATGCAAGCGGGATGAGAAAGTGCATGTGTAGTGGTAATAGCTGACAGGAAAAGTAGAAAACTCTATCAAAGAGCTTGATATTTCATTACTAAATATAGCTATTTATATGGTAGTAGGCGCACACTTCAGATATAAATAGAAAAAAATCACAAGAAAGGCCCAAGTCAGTGAGCTGGCCAACCCCTAGATACATATGAAGGAGAATCAATAATGACCTCTGCCTATATTCACTGTCTTGAAATGATGTCTGACTGATTCCTGCAGAGTCACATTAAACTCACTGATGCGTGAACAATGGGCGGCGTTGTTTGTTTTCTCAATTGTGATTAATGTTCTAAAACCTCCCCTTAATCACGGCGACCTAAACTTTAAGTGTCTAAGTCTCAACTAGGCTTACAAGAAAACATTTTATTTTTGTCTTCTTGCTAAAGGGTCCATGCTTGTTTATTTGTTGGTGCAGTTTCATCTTCACCTTTCTGGCTTTTCTTATGAAATTCTTGTGCTCCTTGCTTACATACTTAACATCAACAACCTTTTCCGGTGTGGGATGCAATGCAAGATCCCGAACAAGGTAATCTAATTTATGTTCTCCCCACCTTCCTTGACGAACCACCAAAGCAGCCACCAAAATGCAGTCATCTTCAAACATGAGCGGCCTCTGAACAACATCCATGGTCGTATCTTCCACAGTCATAGTCATCTTGAAAGCATATCCAATCAAACTTCTAACAATTTGGTTATGGGAGAAGCAAGTTTTACTCTGAGTGATTGCAGAATCATGTGGAATTGACTTTTGCTCAACTTTAGCTCGTGATCATCAATAACATAATCCTCAATAGCATCACATTGTTTGTCAAAAATTTCTTCGACCCAAAAATGCTTCCAAACGAGTTCCTTAGAAAATGATTATCAAAAAAGTCATTGTCAAAAAAATCTAAAAAGATAGACATATCAGATGGGCTCCACTTTACCGTTGTCGCATAGAAAAAAATCAAGAAATAAGACACGTTGAAGATCTAACAACGCTCCCTCACAACTCTTTGCCAGGCTCAAATTTTCATTTAACTCTGGCTAGCTTTGACTTTAGAATAGCACCACATTGGGCTCTGCCTCAGTTCTGATCAGTGTTTTCCAACCATTTCTTCAAAGGGATCGGACAGCTTCACAACGCTCGAACGTGGCACACAATCCACCACTCTTGACACAGAGATCGGACTTTTCGAGACCTTCACAGGTGTCTCCACTCAGGTCAACCGAGCTAGACTTCACAGGTGTCTCCACTCAGGTCAACTGAGCTAGACTAATATCCACAACGCTAAACTCAATCAACTCGGCACAACTCAGCAGGCTGGCAACTCCGCCACACTTGGTATCTACAGCCCTCAGATGCTCACAATATCAAGAAAGTGCAGGTTCATCAATGCATCTTCTGTTGAAATTATAATTTCACTGCCCGCGCGGACTAGCAGTGAATGGTGTGTCAAAAACACCCCGATGCAAACCAGAATCCGGCCGCCTGAAACTTATCGCGCGAACTTTCCGGGGAATGAATATCCCGGTGATAGGCTCTGACGCGTTTTGGTGCTGACATGTGGATTGCCATGACATCAGCACCTGACATTTATCAGACGATAAATGTCGGTCTTCTACCCCTGTCCGATATGCGTCCGATTGAAGAGCATCCTCTTCGCCGTTCGATTGCCA
The DNA here is from genome assembly GCA_000404065.3 of Pinus taeda. NCBI lineage: Eukaryota > Viridiplantae > Streptophyta > Pinopsida > Pinales > Pinaceae > Pinus > Pinus taeda. The sequence continues at coordinate 3,195 of APFE031661825.1, read as the reverse complement.
GGAAAGGTCTCCGCCGGTTAAGCTCTCCAAAGTACATACGGGCCTGTTTGATAAATTAAATGCAGCGTGGAGTATTAATTTGGCCATACTCCTAAGTTAATGCTATGACAATTTTTTGGTAATGTGTTAAATGTTTTACGGCGCGTTAATATTTAGTGGATACGGAGTATGGGCGAAAACATATTGTAAGTTTTTTTTATTATTTTTTTTGACATATGTTTTAATAGGAGCGTTGACTCCATTGTAATTTTTATTTTGTATTGTACACAGGGATTGTATTAAAAAAAAGTGTGTTATGTAATCGCACACGATAAAAAGAAACAAGGGTCCGCAGCAAACCAGGGATTCGCAGCAGCGAATGGAGACCAGAGATTGATTTTGTATTGCAGGGGAGGAACGCACAGAAGTGCATGAATTTTTTTTGGGTTTGTAATGTAAAAGGAAAATGCAGCAGCAGTGTAAAACCATTTTTGTCTTGGTAAGAAGTAAAAAAAATTTGCACAGCAGTGCAGGAGTAGAAGGAGAAATGAATGAAGAAAGCCAATGGATAGTTTTGTTTGAAAACCATGAATTGTTTCACACAGCAGTGAAAAGATAAATCTGTAAATCCCTGTAAGTTTTGTTTTCACACAGCAGTGAATGTAAATGAAATATTTACACACAGTGGTGTAAAATTTCATAGGAGGCAGAGTAACTTTTGTGAAAATGTTTTTGGTGAATCCCTCTGAGTAAAAGAGGATGAATATGTAAGTGTTTTTGTTTAATGAATAGAAATCATTTTATGGTGGTGCAATACTCTGCTCTGTAATTTTTTTTAAAAAGACTTCTCTGTGCAAAAGATCCTAGAGCAAAGGAAACAAAGCATAGCCTCTGTGTTTTATTTTTCTGGTTTTGGTATTTTCCCCTCAAAAATCCCCAACAGTGGTATCAGAGCAGGCTTAGGCTCTTTGTAGGTGACAAAGAAGCTGAAGGGAGGAGTCTTTTGGTTGCAGCAGTCAGTTGTTTTTAAATATACAGTCAAGAAATTGAAGCATAACTAAGGATGCAAGGAATGGCCAGCACAAGCACTGGTATGGGTATGTTTAACACCCAGCTCCCACAGTTCAATGGGAAGAACTATGACTACTGGGCAATAACCATGAGAGCCTAGTTTTCCTCTCAAGATTTATGGGAAATAGTTGAAGATGGCTTTGATGAACTAGCAGATGAAACTGAGTTTAATAGGTTAACTCAGGGAGAGAAAGACCTATTGAAGAGCAATAGGAAAAAGGATTCAAAAGCCCGTGTGTTGTTGTATCAAGCAGTGGACCAGAGTATGTTTCCAAGGATAGTAGGAGCTAAGACATCCAAAGAAGGATGGCAAAACCTCAAGACAGCCTATCAAGGCATGGAGAAAGTGAGGACAGCAAAACTATAGTGGCTGAGGAGAGATTTTGAGAATCTGAACATGAAGGAATCAGACAATATTGACTCATTCTTCACACTTGTAATTGGTCTAGTCACACAGATGAGGACTCATGGAGAAACCATTGAAGAAAGAAGGATTGTGGAGAAAATATTGAGGGTCTTACCCTCAAAGTTTGATGCTATTGTCACCACCATTGAAGAGACAAAGGATCTCTCAAACTTTTCAGTTGATGAGCTACATGCATCACTGATAACACATGAGCAGAGATTGAGTAGGAATGAACTCATCTCTAGAGCAAGCCTTTAAGACCCAGATGTCTTTTGGAAGAGGAAGAGGTCAAGGCAAAGGAAACAAGAGAGGAAGAGGGCAGAAGCCAGAACAGAGGTGGAAGGAACAGTCCAGCAAATGCTCAAGGAAGAAGCAGCAATCCAAATCAGAACCAAGGCCAAGGCAGCAGCCAGCAAAGAGAACAACATCATGCTCAAGGACAAAGGTATGAAAAATCCAATGTCCAATGCTATTATTGTAAAAAATATGGGCATTATGCTAGTGATTGTAGGAAGAAGCAGCATGATATGAGTAATAGACAAAATGCAAATGTTACTAGAGAGAACATCAGCGAAACTAATGTGTTGTTAGCTTGTAACATGGCTGAAACAAATAGTGAAGACATATGGTTTTTAGACTCAGGTTGCAGCAACCATATGACAGGAAATATAGCTCTATTTTCTGCCCTAGATAAAAATATGAAATCAGAAGTCACACTAGGAACTAATAGCAAAATTTCTGTAATGGGAAAAGGGGAGGTAAAATATTTACAAAACAAGGAGAAAGGAAAACCATAGCAGATGTCTATTATGTTCCCAGAATGAGATGTAACCTCTTGAGTATTGGACAACTTGTTCAAAAGGGTTATAATGTTTTCTTTGTGAATGATGTGTGTACCATCATGGATATAACACCCAGCAAACGATGCATTGCTGAAGTAAAGATGACAAGGAACAAGATGTTCCAGGATCAGGGAAGATTTGAAAAACAAAAATGAAATTGCAGCAGTTACCCAAGAGGCCTTCCAAAGCGTGCCAAAGGATGAAAATTGGTTGTGGCAATTGAGATTTGGACATCTCAATTTTGGAGGTCTAAACTTGTTAAGCAGAAAAGGAATGGTGAAAGGATTACCATTGATAGAGAAACCGGACAGCCTATGTGAAGGTTGCATTTTGGGGAAACAACATAGAGAAAGTTTCCCATCAGGTAAAAGCATAAGGGCAAAGGCACCCTTAGAGATCATCCACTCAGATTTATGTAGACTGATGCAAGCTCCATCATTAGCAGGCAGCCAATATTTCCTAACATTTATTGATGACTTTACAAGAAAAACTTGGGTATATTTTCTTAAAAACAAAAGTGAAGTGTTTGAGAAATTCCGAAATTTCAAGGCACTTGTGGAAAACCAAAGCGGGCTGCACATTAAATTTTTGAGAACTGATAGAGGAGGTGAGTATATCTCCAAGGAGTTTCTACGATTTTGTAGAGAAAATGGAATTAATAAGCAATTTGCAGCAAGGTACACTCCGCATCAAAATGGAGTTGCCGAGAGGAAAAGCAGGACAATCATGGATATGGCAAGGAGCATGTTGAAGGCAAAGCATTTGGCAAATGATTATTGGGCTGAAGCTGTATATTGTGCAGTGTATATTCTGAACAGGTGTCCTACAAAAGCAGTGATGAACAAGGTGTCGGAAGAAGCGTGGAGTGGAAGAAAGCAAGGAGTCACCCACATGAGA